>CM054129.1:126420773-126700773 GCA_028751855.1 Ambrosia trifida | reverse complement strand
GGGTGGATGGAATGAATTTGTGGTTTTTTAGAGGGAATGTAATGGACGAAGTAATTGATGATTTCATTACTTTAATTACCAAACATTTTTTTATTTCATTAGGGGGACGGGACACTACCCGTGAGTTTTTTCAACTTCACTGATTTCAACCAATCATACACTGCCACATCATTTAACTGATTTCTTTCACTGAAACATTTTTTGGTGGCAACACTTCACTTATTATTTACTCACAATCAATGAGAGAGAGATAGAGACAAAGAGAGAGAAATCACGGGTACCAGCCTGTTAACTAGAACCAGAATTTGATTCACGGGACCACTACCAGCATGGGTGACGGCAGTGTTACCGTGCTAGTAGTGAGGTACCCGTGACTAATTCTGGTGGCGCCTCGTCTCCCCTTACTTTAACCACTATAATAGTTAGTTAGCCACTAACCTTATACAGAGTCAAGAGTGCAAAACACACTTATAAATGGTCAGAGTGTACGAAATAACATTTAATTTTGTTGGCTGTATTGGGACAAGGTTCCTTATTATTATTGGCAAGCTAAAAAAATAAAGAGTTAAATGCCAATTTCGTCCCTGAGGTTTGGGCCAGTTTGCCACTTTAGTACAAAAGTTTTTTTTTTTTGCAATTCCTTCCCTGAGGTTTGGATTTTTTTGCCAAATTCGTCCTTTTCACTAACCCAGTTAAAAAGGCTCGTTAATGTCAGGGGTAGTGTTGTCTTTTTACCTCAGGGAAGAATTTGGCATTTAAAATTCACCATCTATCAACTAAGAAAACACCACTTTCAACCAAAACCATGAACTAATTTGTTTACTTATTCAACTAAACAAAATTGAAACACGGATACATATATACAGATCATGCTACTATTATGCAATCAAATGAGAAAATCGATTCAGATTCTAGAAACTAACAAAAACGATCACGATTACAAGAGTTTCAGTATCCTATAACCGTTAGAACCCATACCTTGATGTGGGAGGTAGACGGAGAAAACTTGAGCTTCCATTGAAACTTTAAAGGAGCAACCTTTCGCTAGTACAAAAACAGAACTTTCAAACAATCATAACCAACTACTTCATGCTGTACGGTATGGCAGTCCAAATTGAACTGCTTCCGTGGCACGCTTTAATCACATCTGGCCAAAGCTTCCCATCTTCTATTCTAAAAAAGCATGTGCCTCAAGGCCCTGGGGCACTTTCCTGATCAGCTTGTGTGTGTGCATGACGCGCGACTTTTTAAACCAAGATTCGGGCACACAAAAAAAGAAGGCAACAAACATAATGGCAATTTTGGTCAAACATTTATAGCCTATTATCTCTGATCTATTTTACATGCCTAAAAGTTATTCCAATAGATAATTTATATAAATAATAGTGCACCTAAATAACATCATTATTAGAGAAAAAAACATGTAACTCAATCGCTAGTATAAAAACAGAACTTCCAAACAATCATAACCAACTAATTAGTTGTAATAAAATGATTTAGTTAACACTAAAAGATTGTGTTTAGATGTGCTGTTAACCAGCTGTTTTGAGTGTTTTGTTGCAACTAATATGAGACTGATTACCCAAAACTACTTGACCATTATATAACTGATTATTGACAATCAGAGTATCAGGTAAATGATTTTTAAACACTAATCCAAACACCACCTAGAAAGTTCTAAATCAAACAAAAGAAAGGAGATTTTTACATTAACACCAACACTTTTCGAGTTCTTTTTCATCTCCTCCCCATACTTGTCCTTCCCAATGCAACTCATATAACTCGTTGCTCCCGGGATTTGAAGTAACCATCGAAGACCAACATAGAAAGGGTAAAACAGAATTTTCATGTACATACATCCAAATAAAAGTACAAAACAGTCGTTCAGTGACTTACCTGCGCAACTCGGATTGAGTTCTGAGTAGCACCTACAATAACATATAGAAACTTAGAACCGGATACTACAAAGTACAAACAGTTAGTTTTTGGTACATATATAAAGAACATAGTCATGACCTCCAGCAATGTACTCTACATTATATTTGGAAGACATTTCATCATACCTGAATCCACACGCCTCAGACTATCTGACCTGGATGACCCAATTAATTTTAGAGATGAATGGAACCCATATCGTAACAAACGGGTAACTTGACCACGACCAAGTTACACCACCTTCAGGCTACAACCTCAGCCACCATCACCATCGATTGCGACCACCGGCAAAGAGGGGTTGTTTCGGTACCCTCACAGCCGACTACGCAGATCTAAACCGGGACACACATACGCTGCCTGAAAACCGCTCACCCTATCGCCGGAGCGGCAAGCAAGAGATAGAAGACGAGAGATGAGGCATGGGTGAGAGAGCGAGAGATAAAACCCGTATAAACCCTTGAAACCGGCAACCGGTTGCTTCGGTTTTTTTTTTTTTTTTTGGAATGCTTGCAGAGCAATGTACAATGATTTTTCTCTCACTGTACAGAGTTGCTAAATATAGGATTTTTAATATGAGTCTTACCAATCAACCAAAGCAGTATATCGTACACAGAGATGAGTCATCATTACCACAATATTGTTATGAAGTGATGCAATATCGTTCTTTTCCATCTCCTGCAATAAGAATGTTAATATTACATAAGAATCTTAATAAGATGAGTGTTTACAGATACAGTCTTTACAAACATTCTGAGGCATATTATAGAGAACCGGTTTACCTTATATAACATCATACTGGAATTGCAAACGCCTTCTCATATATCAAGCTTGTTCTAACAAACATCCACATTTAATTGGTAAGCCAAAGATGGGCATCAACATCCTCATCAAATTTCATTAGAACAAAAATGACCACTTCTTACAGGTTCATAAAAAAAACTAACAAAAACAAAATAAAGAAATATAAATTTAATTATAAGGAAAACACTTGCTTACATTGGGATCCAATTATTCGGTTAAACAGCAAGATTCATCAAAGACTCCACCTCTAAAAACCATATGTTCAATATTAGAAGGTAAATCATATTTACATATGAACCATCTATACAATAATCACATATGAACCCTAAAACACAAACCCTAAAGCATCAACTATAAAACCAAAAAAATCGGTAATAACCTGAACAATACTCGACTATTGAAAGATAAATAATCAAAATCACTCAAAAAGAGGAAAATAAACCTGTAATCGACAAAGAAATCAGAAAAAACGAACAAAAAAACAGAGAAAAAGAGAGATCAAGATCGATTCATTGAAATAAGAATGGAATAGAGAAAACCTTGGAGAGGAGATGAAGAAAACCTTGATCGCCCTTGATTAGCTTGATTAGGGTTCTTGATTTGGAAGGAGGCGACGTACGATTGTGTCTAAGATTATGACCGTGTGTTTTTTGTGGCATTTTATATTTTTGTGATTTTTTATTTAAAAAAACGAAAATTTAAAAAATTCTCACATAGTTCATGTGGCACAATGTGGGAGTAGAGAAGATTGAGGGTGCAATGTGAGAGTGCCATGTGTCCCACGTTGCTTTTGTTTATTATATGTATAGATTGATAAAGTTGGGGACCTCCGGGCCATGGTTTAGGTGCATCGCGTTTATCCGAGGAGTAGGCAACGGCAACTTTTAGTTGCCCTGGTGTGATCTTAGGAGATAGCGTATGCCCACTCACCTCGAGTCGGGTTTTGTTAGTTATGTCGCCATCGGTTAGAAGACGGCGGCGTTCTGTTGAAATGGGTGTACCCTACGTTTCTGATGCAGGACAAGCCTGCCCCTTTAAATTTTTTCATTCGTGTAAATTTGGTATATCAAGTAGCTCACGGCTGCTTGCTCACCTTAAACGGGACCATTTTGGGTGGGATGATGGTAAAAAAAACCTTGCGGAATGCCATTTCCGGGGATTTGGGCCTATTTGGGAAAGTTGTGGACGCCTTGCAGAATATTAATTAGTGGTTATGTGGCCAATGCATGGTCCTGCATGCTCTTAGTACGGGGTGTCATCATGAAGATGGTGTCGCCAAATTCTTGCGAAATGCTGATGGTAAGGGTGAATTTATCATAGGGATCCCTAAGCCTAGCCAGCCAATAGTCAAACCCGCTACCGAACTGAATATTGGTAGGAAGGTGGTTGTAGATATCAGTATTCTGGAAAGACTTTTTGCTATGCCGATTACTACAGTTAAAAGCATCCCCTCGTCTTGTCGATTAGCATTTACGCAGGCCTTATCAAATACATTGGGTAAGGTGGTGGCTTCCCCTGGGTCGGTTGAGGCCTGGATCAGGTTGTTGTTGCTGCCTCGTTGCACGTTACGCACTATCCGACCGTCTTCCAGGCAGGAACAGAGGTCTGGGAATCATAAATCCTTGCAATGCAGTAACATCATGCGCTCCTTAGCAATTTGGAAAGATGGCGATGGCATGGAGGAGCTTGTTCTCCCCCTTCTTTCCCAATCGAATGAAGAGCCGTCTAAAGGGCTAGTCAGCCAAAATGAATCGGAGAATGGGGCTAATATCACACAATGTCTGAGGAAGGTTTCTGATGGTCACTTCACGGCCGCGGTTAAGGTTTTGTGCTCTTCTGGAGTTGCACCATTTGGGGAGTCCACCTTAAAAGCCTTGGTTGATAAGAATCTGGTTAGGGATCCCCCCACTCGCCTCATGTCTTGCCCAATAAAGATGCTCTTTAGGTTAACGCTGAATGTGTGTTGGAGAATATCAGCTCCTTCCCCAAAGGAACTTCTTGCGGAAGGGATGGCTTGAGAGCACAACATATTTTAGACGCATTGTGTGGACATGGGTCCTCTCCACCATCTGTTATTCTTATGGCCATCACTGAAGTGGTTAACATTTGGCTGCAAGGGCTGTGCCCAAAAATTCTCGCGGAATTCATTGCCTCTGCCCCCTAACCCCCTAATTAAAGCCCGATAATGGAATCCGGCCCATTGCTGTCGAGGGTATCTGGCAGAGGTTGGTTTCTAAAGTTGCAATGCGTAAAATTGGGAAGGAGATGTCGGCTTACTTAGGGGACTTTCAATATGGGGTCGGGGTCCCCAATGGTGCAGAGGCTATTCTCCACAGTGCGAATAGATTCTTGAATGCGTTCCGTGACGACGGATCACTGGCCATGCTCACTGTGGATTTTTCGAACGCTTTCAACATGGTTGACCGGACAATCCTTCTGCGCAAAGTCAGCATCCGCTGCCCATCTATCTACGAATGGGTTCAGTTCTTATACGCCCAACCTGCCAGGCTATATGTAGGAGATACTTGTATCGGGGCCTACACAGGGGTCCAACAAGGGGATCCTTTAGGACCACTTCTTTTTGCCCTTGTCTTGCATCTGCTGGTGCTACTGGTGGAAGAACACTGTTCCTTACCCTTTCATGCGTGGTATTTGGATGATGGCACGATTATAGGCAGGGCCGAAGAAGTAGCTAAAGCCCTAGACATCATTCAAGCAGAAGGACCCCAGTTTGGGCTTATGCTTAATATTAAGAAGTCGGAGATCTTTTGGTCAACATGCAATGGTATAAAAGTGAAGCCTGGTATTTTTTCTGAGGAGATCGGAAGACCACAAACAGAGGTAAAGCTTCTAGGGGGGTCTGTTAGTCGTGATGGGGATTACATTAGCTCAATGGCAGTCAAGAGGGCTCAGCGCGCGGTTGGCCTGATGGGCGTTTTGCATAAGTTACGGGACCCCCAAAGTGAGCTCTTATTGCTTCGCTCATGTATGGGTGTGGCCAAACTGTTATTTGGGCTTCGAACGTGCCAACCGACCTTTGTTGGGGAGACAGTATCCATTTTTGACAAAGGTCTCCGAGGTGCTGTTGAGGATATCGTTGTTTGGGGGGGCATTTTTTGGGGATCTTCAATAGCGATTGGCGTCCTTACCGATCAATTCGAGGGGCTTGGGCATGTGCTCGATGAAAGATGTGTCCGTATATGCGTATGTGGCTTCTAGGGCGTAGTCATGGAAGCTACAGGAACACATACTAAGGAACAGCAGGGTGGTTGGGATGGACGATGATTATAAGCTGGCACTGGACAACATTCGCAGCTCTCTCCCCAATGTAGATGTGGGCGGCTTTACGGATAAAGACACCGCCCCAAACAAAGCCTCAAAAAATCTTGGCGAGTGCGTTTAACTGTAATGTCATGCAGACTATGGAGGAGGAGTTTAACATGTCTTCGCGCCAGAAAGCGGTGTTTGAATGCCTCAAAGAGGCCCATGCTCAAGATTTCCTCACTACACTCCCAATTGACGAACTCGGGCAACATATGTCGGCTATCGAATATCGGGCGGTCCTCAAATACCGACTAATGATTCCCATGTTCCCCCTCGACGAACCATGTCCGATCTGTAAAAAAACACGCTTGGACAAGTTTGGAGAACACGCCCTATGTTGTAAGGAGTTGCCAGGCTTTAAATACAGACAAGACCTGGTTAGAGATGTTCTATGGGATGTGTTACGAAAGAGCAGGGATTTCAGCCAAAAAAGAGGCTCCAGTGAATTTCTTGACGGACCCACTTGACGGGCGGTCCACCTTGAGGCCAACGGACGTTCTTGTGTTCGGATGGGCGCTAGGCATGCATGCGTGCGTGCATTGACCTTACTGGGGTATCCCCATTGGTGGGACTCCGGGATTCGGATTTTGTGGCTGGGCAGGCAGTTTTGAAAGCCGAGAGCAAAAAAGTGGATAAACATGAAGCGGCTTGTCTAGAGAACCAACATGTGTTTGTGCCCTTCGCTTTTGATACATTTGGAGCGCTGGCCCTGCAAGCAATCAAGCTCCTCGATCGCGTGAAGAAAGTTGTGCAAAATAATTCTCCAGATGCTAAGGGCCAATGTTTTATTTTCAATAGAGTAGGTTTTGCAATACAAAAGGGGATAGCATCACAATTTGTGGCCCGTTTACCTACGTATCACTCGTAATTGGCTATCTTTGGTTAATATAAATCTATTTAAAATAAAAATAAAAATTTCTATCAATTTGAACATTTTAGAACACAATTGTATAAAATAATTTATATTTAATAATTATTCGGGTTGCATTAATAAAGCAACTCACACAACTGTAAGTTTTTATCTTTGTTTTCACATATATCTCTGATCATAGCATAATGTACAATGCTCTTCAAACATGATGATTTGAAGAAATATGTAATTTAGAAGAAGACATGAAATTGTCCCTTTTGAATATTATTGTCTTAATTGTCATTAGATCCACCTGTGTATATGCAGATTGCAGAAACTTACTTCGAAATTCCTTAATTCTTATGGGCGAGATTGGTGGTAATGATTACAATCATCCTATAGTGGCCGGAAAACCCTTTGATGAGATCAAATTGTATGTTCCACTTGTTATTAACACCATTGTCTCGGCTCTCAAAGTAAGTATAAATTAACAAGTACAATATCATTTGCGTTACATGTGGATGATCAATATGGGGAATGTAGGAATTGATCGATCTTGGGGCGCAAACGCTTGTAGTTCCTGGAAACTTACCTATTGGATGCTTGCCGAAATATTTAACTCAATACTATGGTTCTGATACGGTAGAACTTGACAATACAACAGGTTGCTTGGTACATCTAAACAAGCTTGCAGAGTACCACAACGAATTTCTCCAAATGGCATTAAATCAAATCCGAGAGCTTAATCCTAACGTTAATGTCATTTACGCCGATTACTACAATGCTGCTATGCAATTTTATCTCACCACAAGAATACGGTAAGATTGTATATAAAGTTAAATGTTTTATATGTTTATATATATGCTATAATCATGCATATATAATCATGTATAGTTAAGTCATACATAAAAGAGTAAATTACCAAAACCGTCCTTGTGGTTTGGCCAAATTTGTCACTCCAGCTCAATCTTTTAAAAATTGCATGAACAGTCCTTGATCTTTAAAAAAATATGCCAAAACAGTCCAACGACTTAACCCAACTAACTTTTCTTCGTTAAGTTAGGGTCATTTTCGTCAAGTCACTTATAATTTTAAAACCCACTTAACCCATGTAACTCTTGTCCCCCTTTATAAACCTTTTAACCCTAATTGTTCGTTTTTAACGTCATTGACTTTGTTTAAAGTCGTTTCCTACTCCTTCGACTCACCTAATTAACTATTATCTATAAATCACATACGAACTCAAGAGGTTTTCCTAGACCCATTTATAAATACAAAAATTAGATTTCAAAATCAACCCTTATGTGAGTGTGAAATACTACAGGCTTTACAAATTCACTAGCAGCATGTTGTGGAAGTGAAGGGCCCTATAACTATAATCCTCTTGTAGAATGTGGAGATCCATCATCTAGGAG
The DNA here is from genome assembly GCA_028751855.1 of Ambrosia trifida. NCBI lineage: Eukaryota > Viridiplantae > Streptophyta > Magnoliopsida > Asterales > Asteraceae > Ambrosia > Ambrosia trifida. Next base: position 126,692,448 of record CM054129.1, on the reverse strand, counting down.
TTGCCATCACTCGGAAAAATATGCTAATTGGGATGGCTTGCACTTAACAGAAGCCGCATACCATATGATTTACAAGAGTTTATTTCATGGAACATACACTACACCACAATTTAATACTTTGTGCCCTATATCAAATGGACCAGCAAGAGATGGATCATCAAGTTCTGCTTAAAGCTTCTAGTACAAGTAAACGAAGTTTGAAAAGGAGATATTTTAGTTAAGGACTTATGTGGTATTGTAGGGACCAAGCTTAAAGGCATATGTATCAATTCGATAGATTTCGGTATAATGTGGTGTTGGCCGAGAACATCTGAGTTATCGGTTGTGGCTGGGATGTTTGGGCAGTGAGTTTTTGTTAGGCCACGCCGGCTAAGAACCTTAGCTAGACTTATATAATGTTTGTAGTGTTTATTATGTGGAGTCGGTGCTTCATAATTTGGCTCTCTAAAGACTGTATTAGACGATTTGGCAAGGATAACAGAATCGTATGCGTTATTTGAATATATTGTTCATCTTAATTGAAGCATATAATCAATAATTTTCGCCTATTGATTGTGATTTGTGTTTGATATCGAATTGATAAGATCTGATTTGGGACCTACAGGTATGTTGAATATACACCAGGAGTTCACAGCTTTGTTTTTGGTCGTCTAAGTGGAGACTTCCAGGAGGTCACCCATCCGACATTACTTCCACCTGAGCACGCTTCATGTGCTCCACAACCAACTTAACCCGAAACGCGTTGGTGATTTAAGAGGCATTGGATTACTTATGAACCAAGGACCTCTCCTGTCCACAACCGATGTGGGATTTGACTGGGGTGCTATACAATGGTCCATGTTAATCTTTTCTGTAATTGGTACTGTTACACTTTGGCCCTTCAAATTTCAACTCAAAGGTGTTTTAGGATTAACTTTCAACATTCCCCCTTAATCCTAAAATCTGACCATGCTTCTCTAGCTTCCCCAATATTCTAACCACGTGAGTCTTGATCGTTCTTGCCTTCTTTCTTGCTCTTCTTTCTTGAACCACACTGGGTCTTGATTTTCATGCGTCAACTCGAAAACTAGTTTCTTGACGACATATTTTCTTTCTTTCTTCAAAATCTGCTCTTGAGGGAATCATTATTTCTTTATGCTGGTTTGCTCTTTTCAATTGGAATTGATTCCCGATCTCGAAATCAATCTCCAAACACCACAAACCTTTCTTCTCTTCTCTTTCTTTCTTTCAAGAAACATACTTTACCACTTTCGTTTCAAGAAACAAATTCTTGATTACTTGCTACATTCTTTCAAGAAACGAAGCAAGCAACCTTCTTTAAACGTTCTTACTTACTAACTTTCTTTAATGCATCAAGAAAAAACTTCAAGTCTGCAAAAACTAAAACATTCTTTGTTGCTACTTTCTCAGCCCCACATCTAACGTGAATTATAACCACAAAACAATTCAATTAATTCTTCACGTGATCACAAGCAACAATACATTCAACTAACTATGATCTTTTGTATCATGACCGTCACAAAACGGTTTCCATGCTTCATCCCCTAAGAATTAATCCCTTCCTTTCCTTCTAGCTAGCTATTGCATCCACCTTCAAGCTAGCAAGCTTCGACGATATTCAGTTTCGCCAATAATTACACCGACAAGCAATGCAAATTCCAAAGCCACAAAGAATTAAGAAAACCTCTTAGTTTGCTAACTCCAGTCCTCAACCGAGACCAGTGACAGCATATCACCTCTATTTATTATGAGGTATGTTATTTACACAATAACAAAAAGTAAGTTTGCACAGCCCTCTACGGGCCGTAGAGGGCTCTACGGGCCGTAGAGGGTGTCAGTGTAATAAATGCGAACCCCTCTACGGCCCGTAAAGCCCTCTACGGCCCGTAGAGGTGGTTTGGTGGAGTGCATTTAAACCCTACACGAGCCGTAGAGGTCTCTATGGCCCGTAGGCCATACGAGGTACGAGGTCATTGAATGAACAGTCTGACATTCAGTGTGTCAGTCTGAAAAAGCAAACCCTCTACGGGCCGTAGAGGCCTATACGACCCATAGAAAAGCTGGTTGTTGGGAGCATTAAACCCTCTACGGCCCGTATAGGCCTCTACGGCCCGTAGAGGTCCAGATATATTCTTCTGCCTTGTCTTGTTTCTTCATTATACGAAACAAAATCAAAAACACGGGTGCACAAAAAATCCGACCAAAACCAAGCTACCGCGATGTCTTCGGGTCACTACGGTAATGTTTTGGGATGAATGGGAGCATTCGTTTAGCCTATCTCACGTCTCGGAAAGCCTTTTCGGAGCCGTGGTGGAACATGGTGAGGAGGAGGTTAGATCCGTTGTTCGCTGTGGTGACGGGAATGCACTACCCGATTTGAACCTGCTGCCCGATTTGAACCAGGAGTACGTAGAAGAACCAGGGTCATTTTACTTGCCTCCGCTAAGTCATCCACAGTACGAATACGGGACTTATCATTCGCACGAGGGAGGTGATAACGGTGGCGAGGAACCTGTCCCGGATGTTTCGTACGAAACGAATCAGGTGTGTTTATGTATTTGCACTTGTTTATAATTTAGACCCGTGTACATTTAGACTCGTATATTTAGTCCCGTACCTAAATTTGTTTTAGGGTTTGTGAGATTTGAACTCGTATATATTAGTTGTTATTTGAACTCGTAGGGTTTGTGAGATTTGAACTCGTATATATTAGTTGTTATTTGAACTCGTAGGGTTTGTGAGATTTAAACTCGTATATATTAGTTGCTATTTGAAATCGTAAATAAATTTTGCAGGTATTCGGGTCTCTTACAGACCTGACAGAGTGGGTTTATCAAAGGGCAAAAAAAATGGTTACATTACCGTATACTCACGTACTGTTTCGGAAGGCAGGGGGCCGGATAGGAGGGTAACGACGGCATGGATACGATGTGACCGTAGTGGCGTACATCATAGTGTAGCCACGGTTCGAAAGACGGGCAGTAAAAAATGTAATTGCCCGTTTCAACTAATAGGGAGATACCACTCCGGCCACGATGGTTATATTTTGGAGGTCCAGAACCAAACACATAATCACAAACCTTTCCAACACATCGAGGGTCACGCGTATGCTAGGAGGCTGGGTCCGAACGAGTTAAAATTGGTGGATACACTTTATTTTCAAAATGTTACGCCAGTAGACAAAATCGATGAACTGTACAGGTCTACAACATTTCCCTAGATGCATTTAACCCTTCCCTATCCAGCTTTTTTTATTTTTTTTATTTTTTAAGGCCAATAAAGTCGTCACGGGCTTCCGTGGGAATCCTTTTATGACGAATTTAGGATATTCACGGGGCACCTGGTCCACCAATCCAGGGAAAACCCGACCACCCACCCAGGGGCGCAGTATTCAAAGGACGGGGAGGGGCGGCCAACCAAGAATAGTCAAACGGGTCATTCGTTGTGATTCGGAGAATTGATGAGTGTTGGCAACCCCATCCTTAGTTGGAGGATTGAGGTTGACCAAGAATAGTCAAATGGGTCATTTGTTGGACATATGTGCTATTAGTTAGAATTGGTGTTCATTAAAGGATCATAGAACCCCCATTTAGTTAGTAGGATTAGATGGTGTCCCTTGAAATCCTTGAAATGAACACAATGATAACAATGCTTGAAATTGACCCGCAAATGGTCAACTGGATCGTTGGCAGGTGGAACGTGTAACACCCCGCCTCTAATATCATCCAATATTGTCCACTATGCCCCCTAGAAGCTAACAAAATTGTTTTTTGTTGCCCGAGTGAAAACTTCCTAGGAGGTCACCCATCCTAGTACTACTCCCACCTGAGCACGCTTAACTGTGGAGTTTTCATGTGCTCCACAGCGAACTAAGCCCAAAACGCGTTGGTGATTTAAGAGGCAGGAGATTACTTATGAACCAAGATTTCTCCTGTCCACTGACGATGTGGGATATTCCTGGGGTGTTACAATCACCCCTCCTCCATAGTTAAGCGTGCTCAGTGGAAGTAGTACGAGGATGGGTGACCTCCTGGGAAGTTTTCAATCGGGCAACCAAAAACAAATTTGTGAGCTTCTAGTGGGCAAAGCGGACAGTATTGGATGATAATAGAGTTAGGGTGTTACAGAACGCGAATCCGTTATGTTAACAACCTTATTTGAAGGTGTGCAAGCTACATATATGGTTATTCGGGCCATATGTGTGGCATGTCAAGGAACAAGCCTTAGTTGAAGGTGTCACTTGATTATGCACGCAAACGAGTCGCTTATGCGATACTAGTTATGTGTGACTAATAAGTAGTAAACCAGATTGATTATAAGGTGGAAAAGTCTTGGTTGTAGGTTGTATGTATGCAAATCATCGTATATGCAAATCTGCTGTGCTATATGCAAATTTTTGGTATATGCAAATCTGGTGTGTAATATACAAATTTTTGGTATATGGAAATCCGCTGTGTTATATGCAAATCTTTGGTATATGCAAATATGATGTGTTAAATCAAAGATCCTCTGGTCATCAGTTGAAGGATCCTCTGGATTTGTAAAAAAGGTGAAAGATCCTTTGGATATAGTAAATCATTGGTATATGCGAATTTGCCGGTATAGGTAAATTTGTTGTGTTGTAAGCCAATCTTAAACCGTTTAACCAACTCGTCAGTTCAATTTGCTAATTGACTAACCATGTTTAATGTGGGTAATGCTAGGTTTGGACATAGTAGGGGGCGAAGCAAGGATCATGGTCGCGCGAAGAACCGAACGCAATGCGAATCTAAACTTTTGACACTTCCGCTAGACTTTTAAGAACTTTAATAGTTGTGATGGGTTTCTAAATATCTTTCAAATATTTTACACTCAGAACTTATGAAACGAAAACAGTTCACGGGCATCACATTAATGGTTGAGCATATGTTTATGAAAGTTTAAGTTCTTTCGTAAATTTAATCCGACTAATTATCATTAACCATGAGTTGAGATCCGTTTAATCAGGTTGGGTCTTACATAAGCTATAGCCTTCTAAAATGGTAGCTCCTATTTGAACCAACTAAAAGTATACTTTTGTCTTCACACTGCAAACGACTATAATTGTACCCTCTTTTCATGTTGAAATTAGGGGTGTTTAAATTCGGATAATCCGAATTTCGGATAATCCAAAATTTCGGATAGTCAATATTGGGATCCGAATCCAGATCCGAAATTTCGGATAATCCGAATTTCGGATTCGGATCATCCAACGGATGATCCGAAACTTAAAAAAAATAAAAAAAAATAATTAAAAAAACGTTCTCTTTTGTGTCTAAAATGTGAACCTGTTAAAAAAACAAAAATCAAATTTAGATAAATGAAACTGGAACAATAAAATGTAAAAGAAACTTGCAGTTTGGTAGACGGGGGCTGTGGAGGTCGGAGACGAGGTGGACGGGGGCTGTTATAGAAAAGAGAAGAAGGAGCGGCTGCTATGAATTGGAGGAATATGGACTTAGGGTTAGGAGGATTAGGGATTTAGGATTGTATATTGTGTTATGTAGTATATATAATATTATATATTTATATATATTTTTTTTAATATTCGGATTCGGATAATCCGATTATCCGAAAATTTTCAAAATCAGGATCCGAATCCGAATCCGAAATTTTGGATTATCCAAAATTTCGAATAATTCGGATTCGGATTATTGGATTTTTCGGATTTGAATTTGGATTCGGATTTTTTTGAACACCCCTAGTTGAAATGGCTAATATCTAACCCTCTACACATTAAAATGGCTAATACCTAGCCATCCACACATATTCTCCACTGACCTCTAATATTGGAGGAAGTGACTAATAATGGAAAAGATGAAACAAACAAGAAACATGAGGAAACCACTGAGGAAGATAAGGCAACGGGAAACAGCTAGGTAATAAAATAAATGGCTATAGAGAATGAACAAGCCAAGGGTACACGGCTAAATGGGTTAGCCGAGCCGCAAGACAGAACGGCGGGGAAAACGTCTAGGGACAGGAAATGGCTACATTTTAGCCTCTGAATATACAGAGGTGGCTACATATTAGTCGCTTGAGATATATATCCAGATATAGGCTGTTAACTGGTTGGTCCATCACCATTTATAAGGCTACAACTTAACCGATTGAGACAGGGTCAACAACTACAACTCTTATTTTTTGTGAACCCCTTAGAGATTAGCCTATATAAATATTTATTTGGCAATAAGAAGTGGTCAATGTTTATTTTCGTCATTTTCCCATCAAAATACATATTCTCACATGCCACGTATGAGGACCAAAAACAAACAAATAGTGAAAATAAGTACATAAATTTATGAATGAACTAGCTGATTACCCGGGAGTGTCCCGGGGTTAAAAAATGTAATATGACTTAAGAAAAAAATGTTAAAGACGGCACCTCATTAACACAATCTACATCATTCCTGAAAATGTTAAAGACGGCACCGATAAAGAGCAATTTAAACAAAATTTTGATAACACTCAACACCATAACAATAAACAATGTGCTGAGTAGGATCAACCAAATTTTGAATCTCTTTGAAAGCAACGTCATGCTGCAGTTTTACAATCCATTTCACATCAACAGGTCGAGCATCATAAATTTATTTAGGTACAATTGTCATTACTCTCCTTGCCAAATCCTCTCCATCCAGATTAATATCCTAAAACTCGCTTTATTCAGCTAAACTTAAAATGAAAAAATTTATTACACAAATGTCACTTTTATCGGTAAACAGGCCTGCTATTTCGGCGATGTTTTGGCGTTGTTTCGATGTTGTGTTTCAGCGCTGTTTCGGCGCTATCGACAGCAGACATCACTGTAATAACAACAAAGTTTGTCAAAATTCATTCACAATTGGATCAGCAAAAACAGTTACAGATCAAAAAAATTAAAACCAAATAGATCATCGAATTCGGACAGGTCACGGGGTGATCAAGTCAATAACAGATCAACTCATGCCTTAATACTTATGCTTATATATGCTAAAATTTCTCTATATTTGTTGCCCTATATGTTTTTATTGATTGTTATAAAGTCTACGATCTATTCTTATACCTCCGGATATCTATAGAAATAAATTGTTACTGTTTAGGTCCAAAAAATAACTTACCCCTGAGCCAACGCCATCGCCTTTAAGTCCTGCCTCCCCATATTTGTCATATATGGATCACTTTTCATCATCTGATAAAACCTGAATACCAACTTATACATAAAAATCTTGATAACAAAAAAAAGGAACTTATTAGTAACCGGTGACATGCCAATTTTTACTAATATAGAGGTAGGATGTTGTACCTCATAAGCATTAGTAATATGAACTTCTGTTCAGCTCCTGGTTCCTGAAAGAAACAACAATTTTATCACATTTTATTTGTCTAGTGTATGATCAAGGTTCAGCAGTTAGGTCTCGCCGCTACATCCACCCGATGGAAAGAATCGATAAATGAACTATGACAGCATGCAGAAAGACTTACCTTGAATGATCAGAAAAAAAAACGAACAGAAATCAGATTTTTTTTATAAAATAATATCAACTAAAGAATCTTACATACAAAGACTTACCTTGAATCAATCAGATCTCCACAATCTTGGAATATATATGCAGGCTTGTAGTCACTCCACAGCTGATCAAAAGCAGGAAAAAAGCATCCTGCATACAACATTTGATTGATCAGAAAAAAACAAACAGAAATTAGATTTTTTTTAAAGTATCAACTAAAGAATCTTGATCACTTACGTTGTTGGTTGATTCTTCATGGTTTCAAAACATCTTTAAAAGAGGACCAAAGAGGAATAACGATAACAGAATTGGGTTGTTGTACCTGTTGAACAATAACCATAACAAACATCTAGTGCATAAAGATAGTTTCCAAGATAACGGAACAATAACCATAACATGCACTGTTTTATGAATGGATGACTAAAAATTGTAATACATATATCATATATAGTAACTTACTGTGAGAGAAATATAAGGTCGAAAAGCTAAACCTGCCAAGAACAAAGCACCAACTGTCAACATACTACGTAGAAGAAATGCCAATTTCGGCCCATTTCTCTCTCTAAAGGGTCAAACGGGCCAGAAAATATTGCTAATATGGAGGTATGAGATGTGTGAGTCTAAGTCATCCAAAGGCATAAAACCTCCAAAATCGCGTAGTAAAAGATCTTTATGTTATTATAGTAATAATTTAGTTTTTGTAATTATAATAAACGCAGCACCAAAGATTTACCCATTTTGATCGAAAGCCAATTTTCCAACCTGCACATTTTGTCACCTTTAATACTATGCATCATATTGAATGTTATCATAGACAATTACCATAGAGTCGTGATGATTTGTTGTTTAGGAGGGCCACGGAATTCATCGTTTATACGATGTTCTAAAATCCAAACAATTGCTCCCACAACAACAAAGAAGGCCCCAGTAACACACCACAGTTTTGCACTGAATGGCCTGAGAAAAGCCCATGTTCCAGAGTTCAGTCTACTCACTGGTGCCACCACAACCAGACCAGACTCGGTATATGGCTGGGTAAAATCTGCCATCTTTGTCCAGTTAGTGATGATAGCAATGTCTCCCACAACAGCATCATAGACCTACAGTAATTAATGAGACAAACCCATGTTAACTCGTTACCCGACCTCTAAAAAAGGCAGAAGAATTAAGAAAAAGACACTCACACCCGCACTTATCAAGCTCACAAGATGTGTACTCGGATCATGATAACCATCTCCATATGGATAGAACTTATACAGTACAGCATATGGTAGCAGGTTTACTGCATAAGTAAATACATCAATGCAGTAGCCTTCGAACATATCAGTTCCCTTAACTTGGTCCACAAACTCCTTAAAATTAACATGGTTTGGAACACCAATTTTCAGCTACTTTCCGTTATGAGGAAAAATTAACACGTTGCATTATACAGCCAAACCTTGAGATATGAGAAATCAACAGTTTCCAAGAGAGCAAGGAAGATCCTTAATTTGGTTGCTGGAACAATCAAAGCTATAAAACAATGAAAGACTAAGGAAAGCAAACGTTTTTACAAAACATCAAATGAAAGCAGCAACTCAATAAAAGATATATGCATACATTTAATTTAGAGTAAAAGTAGCTTACCTTTGCCATTTGAATGTGTCTCCTTAATTAAAATCCCCAGTCCACTTGTAATCCTCCTTATGCCTTTGGAAATCTGTTAATTATAATAGAAATACAAATTAACAACTCTTCATATCTGCACAAAAGAAGTCTTTTATTTTACTAAAAAAATCAAAAGGTAAAAGTAGCCTGACCCTTGGTCATCCCCTCTTTGTGATTTCATAATTATTTTGAACTAAACCAAAATTATCTTGGACTGATTGCCAAACAAATGAAATGCAATACATGTGATTGAAAAGTATCAACTATCAAGACCTAAATCTGAAGGACCATAAACTCTTTAATAGCAAGAACCCTATAGCCACAATCCAAACAAACATTATCATAAGCAAAGTAATTAAAAAGTAACAAATAATTAAAAAGAACCCATAGACTCTTTAATAGCAAGAACCCTATAGCCACAATCCCAATCGATGGTTTTCCAACTGATCAGATCAATACACGAAGGTTTAAAAATCCAATCAACTTCTATGATTCAATCGACTTTTGTATTCAAACCCTTAAAAAGCGAGATAAAAGAACGATACAAATCGAGATAAAAAGTCTTCCACACCATTAAAAAAGTAACAAATAATAATACCGGCGACGGCGAGATAAAACTACCTTCAGAAGAGATGATGGATCTTGGATAGAAGAAGAAGATTACCTAAGATACTTGTATGAGATAATCGGAATGAGAAGTGGCGGATGAAATTTTAGGGTTTTTTAGGTTATTGTGTTTCTTTTTTTTTTTTTTTTTTTTTTGTTAAATAAGGAAAATACTCAAAAACACCAAAAACACTCAATTATTAAGCCACGTGACATTCTCAATGGGAGGTTGAGGCCTCCATTGCACGCCACGTCAGCATATGCATTTTTTTTATATATATTAATAGATAAACCACAAACTAGGGAAATGTTTAGTAAGGAGCTTTTACGAAAAAGCTCTTACTTAATAAAAAGTCTTGTTTGATTGAAAGAGCTTGAAGCTTTTAGGTTAGAAAAAAAAACTCTATATTGAAAAGCTACTACTACTAGCGTTTAAGAAAAAACTCCTACTAACTACAAACTTTTAATGAGTAAATGACACAAATACTCATTCTATCATAAAAAAAAAACATGCATCAAAACTTTTAGTTAATGACCATTTTGTTCATTTTATACATTATCAAAAGCTCCAGCTACTATGTCAAACACTGAAATATGTTTAAAAATCTACAGCTTCGCGTCACTAGCTACCAGCTAGCTTTACCCAACATACCCTAGATGGCTTGAGGTTTTCTATGTTTGGAAGTTTTCCAAAAATTGCGCAGAAATTTGCAATCATTGAAATTATATACTATAATAATAGACACAAATTTATTCTTTAAGCATTCATGTATTTTAGGAAAAAGGACAAAGAGATTATAGCTCAGCGGTATTTTGGTGTTGGGATAAGACTTACGGACTATAAGGTTCTAAGTTCGAATCTCATAAGGAGGTTTTCTCATAATTATGAATTTCCTCCTGAATTGGTGACTTGGTGGTGGAATATGATCGTGTGGTAACACTGGTGGTACGATGATACTCCAGTGGTCCGTGAGTGATTCCAATTAACCGTTAAAAAAATGTATTTTAGGAAAAGGAAAGCATCAAATATTGACAAATTTTGAAGAAAATCTTTTTTTTTAACAGCTGATGTAACACTCCCATTATATTTACGCTAAATAAACCTTTATCTAGATTTGAATCTAGAATCCCCTTTAAGAGGCATAACCCTCTACCAAGTGGGCTACCCCACATTCACTCGGAGAAAATCTTGATCGACAAAAATTGAAGCCTTTAATATGAAAATTGAGTGTAACAGTTGTGCCAACTCGCCTGGTGTTTGGCACATGATTCAGCTAGCCAAGACAATTTCATTTGCTATTCAAGGCTTCGTAACCTGAATCATAAGAGACTATTTTTTTTAAAGCCCAACAAAGTCGTTACGGGCTCCCGTGTGAATTCTTTTATGATGAATTCAGGATACCCATGGGGCACCCGGTCCTCCAGGTCCACCAATCCAGAGAAAACCCGACCACCCACCCGCCCGAAGGCACGACAGTAAATAATCGGTAAAACCTGATATCCTTCAAGGCTCAAACTTGTGACTATTAGGCCCCAAATCACCTATCATTTTGCCTCCATATCACTCCACAAGATATTAGACTGTAGTGGGTAGTTCAATAAGAGACTATCAAAATCCTAGATTAACTCATATCACTTTTTTCATTAAACTTTATCGAAAACTAGTTGATATTGAAACCTAAAGATATTAGACTGTAGTGGGGAGCTTTTTTAGGCGTGGAGGGAGGTATCCACGCCCTACAACGTGCTGCACACCGCCCTCTTAGGCGTGGATGGCCAAATTAGATCCCAAGCGTGAAAGATTTCACACTGCAGTTAGTGGCGAAGCTTAAGCGGAAGTTTCAGGGTGTCGGAAGTCACAGGTTACGGGAGGTCGGAACCGTATATACCAAAAAAATTCTATACGGATACTATATAATCGATACTTCTGAGCGAAATTTTCGGGGGTTCGGCCACTCCTTCTGCCCTTGTGAAACTGCACCCCTGGCTGCAACTGCACAACCCTCAACCAATCAAAATCCTCCAACGGTTATATTATTTAAATCAAACAGCTATATGACTGTTTGTTAAAAAAAACAATTTTTGAATTCAATTTTTTTACTTATTTAAACCCCAACTCAACCTATTTTTTCTACATTATCCTCCTATAATCTTATACCATCTCTCATTTTGTTATAAACTCTCTCCTATATTTAAAAAAATATATATATTATCATGTATCCATTCCGCCTTCCTTTTGGTGTTCCATCTCGCCAACCAACCCAAACGCGCGCCCAAAAACCACCCAACCGCTAGCAACCTTTAACTACCAAGATTGCAACCTGAGTACAATGGGGTTTTTGCAACTACTTAACATGCCCCACAATATTTTCAAGTTCCAATGAGTTTCGCAACTAATATGAATATTAGCGTAGGTGGTATGTCGGTATCTCAAGAAGAACATGACCTCGAGCACGAACCTGAGAGCTCTCAACGTGGAAACGCTCTTATAAAAAAAGGGAGATGCGCAGCCTCGTACAAGAAGGGTCTATCAACCTTGGTTCAAAGACGAGGAGTACACACTTGCACGGGTTTGGCTAGACATTTCGGAGGATCCGACGTTGGTAAGTGTTTTTTTAGAACTCTATTTATTTTTATAAAATAAAGTAAAATACTATATATGTTCTTTTATTTTTTAAAATACAGTATAATAATATATATGTTCTATTTATTTATATAAATAAAGTATACTAACATATATGTTCTAGTTTTGTAGCCAACTATCAAAGTTCTCCCCTATTTTGGGCGATGATTCAAAAAACATTTTTCAAAGCAAAGGGTAAAGCAGAATATCGTGAAAATGACTCGATTTCAAGCAAATGGACCGACATAAAAGGGAGATAGCATGCGTTTCAAGAAGTTTTCCAACGTGTGAAGGATGATTGGAGTAGCGGTTGAAGCGATGCGGATATATTAAAAAAATATTGCTGGAGTTTAACGCATCACGTGAGACGTTCGGCTACATGAGGTGTTGGGAGCTTCTAAAAGGAAGTCCTAAATGGCCTAACGTACCGGGCATGACGTCTACTAGTAGGCGCAAAGCCAAACAGTCCAAAACCTCTTCTTCGCTTGATCCAGAGACGCCCACTTCCGATGCTCGAAACGTCGATTGAAATGAGGATGTTGCCGAATAGGAAGAGGAGTTGGCTCGAACGCCCAGTAGAAGAAGCACGTGAAAGGGGGGAAGGGCGGAGTTGCCTGCGATGGGTGGCGAAATGAAAGAAGACTTCCAAGAGACGAATCGACGGCTTCAAGATATACGAGACCTTGGAACTAGGCGTTTGGACATAATGCAAGAAAGAATCGCCGAAAACAAAAAGTTCGTCGCGATCTAAGAGGCGAGGCAAATGGAGAAAGACATCGATTTTATGTCTAAATCGATCGATCTCCTCACAGGAGAGGCATTACTTTAATTAGCACAAATGCGTAGGCAACAAATCCGTGATAAATACAGACTTTAGATTGTTTCGTCTTTTATTTTATTATTTTTTTAGGATGATTTGTGTTTTTCTATTAGTTATTTATCGTATTGTAATTTGTATTATTTGTGTTTAGTGAAATATTTTTAATAAATATTATTTGTTTAAATTTCAAAATAATAATAATAATAATAATAATAATAATAATAATAATAATAATTTGGTTATCATTATAAGGGGCATTGTGAAGCTTGAAACCATTATATTCGTTTTTAATTTCAAACCCAACAATACCCCATATATTAATACAATACCGGCTTGAAATTTCAGGGCCCGTACACATGGTGTTACAAACAAAAAACTCAGATGTCTTAAATTTAGAATTTTATAAACTCAGACCTTTTATATAAATGAATTACAGTATTTGTTTAAATTCCCTCTGTTTTACTCTCTCTCTCTCTATGTGGTGGGTTTAATGTGGGAATATAATAAGAAGGGCAGAGCAATGGACGGGTGTCCAACACCGCCTAAGGTAACAAATGAAATACGACCAGACACACAAACAGTCTACAAAGGAAAGGACATAAATACCCTTGAACTGAACCATAATTACAACCACACCAGAAAGTCATAAAAAAAACAAAAAAAAAACCAGCAAGGTTTCAAGAGTCGAACTCAGGCAAAACCACAAACACAACAACAATCAAACCATCTGTACCATAATGTATTTTGTTACTCTATTGAAACAAACTGGTATAAATAAGATTTACAAATGCTAAAAAAAATACTATTCATGAAACTTGATAAATTAACATATAGGATAATTAAATTATTGTATAATAAACAATATAATATTTCAAAACAAGGAACACGATTTGACATTGCTATTATATTATTATTTAAAATAAAATGCTTATATTGAAGTTAAATTGGTGAGAGAAACCAATTGCCTACTACCTAACCTCTCATTTCTTGAGCTCAAACTCTCTAATGGCATCATCCTTTGTTTCTATTTTAATCTTCTTGATGTTGTTATTTGGTTATAACATGCATGCAAATGGCTGTTATACCTCGATAATAAGCTTTGGTGACTCCTTAGCTGATACTGGAAACCTCAAACAAATTTATTCTAACTCAAAACGTGACCCTCCCCATTTCTTCTTTCCACCCTATGGCGAAACCTTCTTCCATGAAGTCACTGGACGTTGTTCTAATGGCCGCCTCATCATTGATTTTATCGGTACACATCTCTTGCTCTCCTTCAATCATGTATAGCATTGTTCACCTTCAGTTTTCACCGGTACTGGTAAATATACGATGAAGTGATGAACCCCACAAACTTTATTTAACAAAAAAGTACGCACGAACAATTTACAAAAAGAGTAATACGCTTTGCTTTAAAAACTGTAACTAAACTTATATATTCTATCTTGGTAACTTTATAAGTATTTGAGGTCGGATAAAAAATTGTTAAAACTAATAATTAATAAAAATTAACATGATAAAAGTTTCGTTTCACCTTACTTTTATGTTTTACATGGTCTTTGATGCTAATTAAATTGAGATCTCATACTTGTATCTTCAAGTAGCCATTATTATTGTGTATTGATTTGCTAAAATCTTAAAAATGAAGTGAGCAAAAGTTGCATGGTTGCTAAAAAATTTAGAGAAGATTAATTAGAAAGTGGGAGGGGAAATTTAGACGAGATCAGAAGTTTTATATTATTAATAATTGTAGATTCCGAATATCTTGAAGAACTTTATTATAAACACGTAGATCATGCTTCACTAAAAAAAAATACAATCATATTTAAATATACCATGTGATTTGGACCCCCTACTAATCAACTTGCTTTGGATTAAAAAACAATTTTAATTAAATTAAGTTTTCTTATAAAACACAAACACACACTCACCCCCCCCCCCCCCCCCCCCTCACTCTCTATATATAGGATCCGGATATTTTGAGAAGTGAAAACCATAGGAACTCACTTTATAACTACATACTTTTTTTAATAAAAATAAATATGTTGTCCATAATTAATCAACAATAAAATAATGAATAAAATATTAATATACTTATAAGTGGATAAAAATCCCTTGCACCGGTGTAATTTGGCGTAAACTAATCATTTTTTTTAATTTTTTTTTACAGCAGGGTTACGTGTTTTTACACGAGTGTGCAAAAAAAAAAAAGTTCGCATTTTACGTCGAGTTCTCACAACTCGTCGAGTTCTCACAACTCATTGAGTTCTCAAAGTATCCTAATCCTTTATATATATACCCTATATATATATATATATATATATATATATATATATATATATATATATAGGGATTGGATCAAATGAGAATTCCTTGTTGCGAGAAACTACAGGAATTACATCCTCCCATACGATTATTTTATTTTATTTTTTTCTAAAATACCTTAAATTTATCTTAACGTTACAGAAATATAGAAAAAACGTATACGAAAAATTACATTAGTGTAAAAAATTAAAAAGTACAAAAGTGATGTATGCGTGGTGTAACATCGTGTAACATCATTTTACTTAAACCTACGTAAATGCATGAATGCAAAATTTTTTTCTAGCTTTTTTAGTTAGATATTTATCTATGTTTTTTGTAAAAAAAATTGGTTAAAAAATCGCATGAGAGTTAGGATTTCCAACGAAGTTCTCAATTTCTCGCAATTATGAGTTCTTAAATAATCCAAATCCTATATATATAGAGTAAACATCAAATACAAAGTGTTTTTCGGTAAGAACTGTGAGAATCAAAGGGGGCAAAATTTTTTTATTTTTTTCCCTTGTGTTTAAACATACTTTCTAGATGAATAATACAAAAAAAATTAAAAAAAAAATTTAGTATAAATACGTCATTAAAGTAAATACACTAGTTTACACTAGAGTATTTATGTAATTACTCTACACCAAATTTTTTTTAATTTTTATTTTTAGTTTTCAATACTATAATACATGTTTAACAATATGGGAAAAAAAAAGTTCAAAAAAAAAAAATAAAAAAATACCCTCCTTTGATTCTCACAGTTCTTACCAAAAAACACTTTGTAGATGATCTTTCCCCTATATAGATATGTATGTGTATATATATATGTATATATATATAGTATAAGGTTATATTGAAAACTTTAGTTATATGGTAAACTCTGGAAATTCTAACTTCCCGACTTTATTTTTATATGAAAATTTTAGGGTATGTAATATACATGATTTTAAGCATTTTGGGCCAAAAAAAATCGAAAAAGCGCCGAGCCGTTTTTTTTAAAAAAAATAAAAAACCGTCTTCGGGTAACAAATGGTTAACACGTGTTAGTTTCGCTTAACATGTGTTAGTCAAAACTTTATTTTTTTTTAAAAAACTACTCGGCGCTTTTTTGATTTTTTGGCTCAAAATGCTTAAAATCTTGTATATTACATGCCCTATTTTTTTCAAAAATAAAAAAAAGTGGGAAGTCAGAGTTTCAGAGTTTACCATATAACAAGGGTTTCCACATTATCCTTTCCATATATATATATATATATATAAACACATATATAGGATTCAGTTCTATTGAGAACCTCCTCCACTTGAGACTCCTTCACTTGAGAGAAGCTAAGATACGAATGTGTGGCTAATATGAATTCACATAGCTGATTATTTTTAAAGGTTATAGGCATTTTGTAATTTTACACCTTCTGCAAATCTGATTTTTTGATCTTATAAACCCTCATCTCTCTTCTTTCTTATCAAACACCCAACTTCAAGATTGTCTTAACTCACTCTTTTTAAAATCCATTCACCCTCTTTTCTATTCAAATCTTAAATCAAATCCCTTGCAACATCAATAATAATAATAATAATAAACGGTGAAGGTGGTGCACGAGGGAGACGACGGTGACAGTGGTGCACAAGGGTGACGACATGAAGTTGGTCATGGGTCTTGGGCTAAAGCCTGTTATTTGTGTTCTGGTGGTTAACAATAAGTTTTCTATATGACAAGCTTGTATAAAATTTAATATTTTAGAAGATTAGAATAAATAAAAATTTATGAGGATATATTTTTGGTTAACTATCTTTTCATTTTATAGCTGTAAAATTACATTAAGATAACAAGCAGATGGGGCTATAAGTTGCGTTGTCACCCATTTCTTGATAGCAAAACCTCGTGTACTAAAAACAAACCCCTGAAACATATACATGTTTTATGTTCAACGTCACTATCAATTTAAACCAGTTTTTCGTGTTTTCCGAATATATCATTGTTGATTGTGTTTTCTCTACATTTACATTTTCAAGGATAACCTGCTAGTTATTTTTTTTGAACGGCCAACGAATCAATTCCGAGCACTCTCGGGCACCCTTTTGGCGAATCAGGTACTCGAGAGTACCCGGGCCACCAATCGTCACCAATTCCCGGGAAAAAACCCGACCACTCACTCGCTTGAAGGCACGACTGTGAAATAATTGGTAAAACCGGTCGGGATCAGGACTTGAACCCAAGCCAATGGCCGGGTCATCCCTCATTTCCTTTCCACCAATGTCCTCCAAATATAGCTAGTAAGACTTGAATCATAGCCTCACATAAAAAACTTTAGGCTTTCAACCAACTGGGTTAAAGTGTTGTACCCTGCTAGTTATTAATAACTGATATTGATAGGATTTTGCAAGTCGTGTTAACATTCATGGTCAGATGGGGAAACATGCGGCTGTTTGACCCAGCTATATATGCTTCTTGGTAATTAGGATTTATACACCACATATTTAGGATTTATACACCATGGCCCACGTCACATACCAATAGCAGGCTGCCACATACCCCAGAATGTGATGTCACACCCCCATAATGTGACGTCACATGGTGTACGAATCCCATAACCCTTTATTCTTTAAGCCTTTTTTGGTAGACGTGCCTGGATACCGGTTAGACCGGTGATGCAAACTAATTTTTTACTCATTTTATTCTTTTCTTTTTACTAATTTTATTTTTTTTCTTAAAAAAATAAAAAAAAATTTAGCATTTTAGTCTCCGAATTTTACTTATGTCTTTAAATTGCAAACCTATACCAAAACATAACGTATTTTCATATTTTGATATAAACAGTATATGTAATTTTATCTTTTACAATGTTTTTGACGTCTTTAGGTTCTTAGCTCCGATCTGATTACTCGACCAATGAAACATTCGTTGTTCAAACCTATTTTATGGTGCTAACTGTCAACTTTTTGAAAAATTCAAGTCAATGTTTTATTGATTCAATTGTTTACAATATATACACAAGAGTACAAACATAATAAAGGAAATACAGTAATAGGCTAATAAAATACAATGAATGAGAGTTAAATGAGATTAAATCAAGGTTCTTGTTTCCATAATTAATTATTGCTTTTACCCCCTGTCAATCGAACAGGTGGGGGACCGACACGTAGTAATGTGTGAAACTTTTCAAAAAGAGGTCTGGAGAGACTTTTCGTGAAGATATCAGTCACCTGGAGATTGGAAGGAACAAATTTTGTATGGAGACGGCCGGATGAAACCAATTCCCGAACAAAGTGATAATCAATATCTATATGCTTAGCCCGCTTGTGAGAGACCGGATTTTGACTAAGAAAGATGGCACTCTTGTTGTCACAAAGAAGAGTGGGACGATCAACAGGAAGAACATGAAGTTCACGAAGTAGGTGAGTGAGCTAAATTATCTCAGCTGCAGTATTTGCCATAGCACGATACTCAGACTCGCAACGGTGGGTTGCTTTTTAGCACTCCAAGACACTAGATTGCCCCCCAAGTAGATGAAATAACCGTAAGTCGAACGGCGTGTTTCTATACAACGAGCCCAGTCAGCATCCGAATAACCAAGCAAAACAGGATTTGACTGTTTTGAGAAATGTAATTCGAAGGCTAGAGTACCTTTCACATACCGTAGTATCCGCTTAACTGACTGAAAATGAGAGGTAGTGGGGGACTGAAGATATTGACTAGCTTGGTTTACAGCATAAGATAAATCGGGCCTTGTAATAGTTAAGTACTGAAGTGCTCCTACTAAAGACCTGTAAAGAGTTGGGTCATGAAATAATTCCCCTTTGGATGTGAAAGGTTCTGCGGTGGACAAAGGGGTGGCGACTGGTTTGGCATCAAGTAAACCGGCACAAGTCAAGATATCATAAGCATACTTGGATTGAGTGAGAAAAATGTTGTTGTCTTGGCGAGTAGCTTCCAAACCCAAGAAGTATCCTAATGAACCCAAATCTTTAATAGAGAATTCCTTATGCAGTTTGGCCACAAAATCGTGGATGAAGGCGGTATCGTTCCCAGTGAGAATTATATCATCCACGTAAACAAGAAGATAGATTAACACATGTCCCTGCTTAAAAACAAATAAAGACGTATCTGCTTGGCTGCAAAGAAAACCACAATTAGTAAGGAAAGTGCTAAGTCATTGAAACCACGCTCTGGGGGCCTGCTTGAGGCCGTAAAGGGCCTTCTTTAAGCAACAAACATGATTGGGAAACTGGTCATTAGTGAAGCCAGGCGGCTGTTCCATATAAACAATGTCAGTTAAGTGTCCTTTTAAAAAAGCATTCCGAACATCAAGTTGCCGAAGAGGCCAATCATACATTGTAGCAAGAGCAATGACAACACGAACTGTCGAGGCCTTGACAACAGGACTGAAGGTGTGTGAGAAATCAAGTCCCGGAACCTGAGTAAAACGTTGAGCAACTAACCTTGCTTTGTAACGATCCACAGTCCCATCCGATTTATATTTGGTCCTGAATACCCATTTGGAGCCTACAATATTTGTGTTTGAAGGTCGAGGAACCAAAACCCAAGTATTGTTGGCTCGCAAAGCATCAATCTCTTCCTGAATTGCCTTAACCCATTTTGGATGTTTGGAAGCGGTTTTGAAACCACGAGGATCAGCGGAAGCAAGAAGGGCAGTGTGTAAGGGTCCCGAGAATTGAGAGATATCGGCATGATGTTTTGGTTTGAAGATGCCATTTTTGGAGCGAGTGGTCATAGGGTGAGGATTGTTGTTTGACTGAGTAGAGGGAGTGGGTTGAGGAGGTGAGGGAGCAAGCAGTGGAGTGTGATGTTGGGTTAAGTTCGGATCAAGGAAAGGGGAGGAGGCGGAGTGAGTTGGGCCAGGAGTGTCATCGGGTTGGGCCGAAGATTGTTGGACAGGAGAGGGGGCGGGTGTAAATGGGGGGAGGTGTGATGGGTCGGACATAGATTGCAAGGTGGGACAAAGTTTGTGTTTTGAGGTTTAGGTGGATGGCAATTTCCGACTGGAGGAGGGTCGGATATAGGTGGTAAAGGAATAGTATCATCAAAGTTTGAGAAAACAAGAGTCGCCTCA
This sequence comes from Ambrosia trifida, assembly GCA_028751855.1. NCBI lineage: Eukaryota > Viridiplantae > Streptophyta > Magnoliopsida > Asterales > Asteraceae > Ambrosia > Ambrosia trifida. Next base: position 126,671,871 of record CM054129.1, on the reverse strand, counting down.
TTAATGGGAGAGACTTGACCACTAAATAGAAAGGTATCCTCATCAAATTGTGCGTGCTGAGTGATGTAAATGCGATTTGTGATAGGATCCAAACACCGGTATCCTTTGTATTTAGCATCTTAACCAATGAAGGTACATTCGGCACTACGAGGTGAAAGTTTGTTTTTGGCATAATCCCTCAAATAAGGAAAGACACGACAACCAAAAATGCGAAAGTTCGAATAGTTTGGTGTGTGACCATAGATCATTTCAAAAGGGGATTTGTTGTCCAAAACAGGGGTGGGTAGACGGTTGATGATGAAAGTGGCTGATGAGAAGGCATCAACCCACAAGGTTACCGGGGAATGGGAATTGAATAACATGGCCAAACCAGTTTCAGTGATGTGCCGATGGTTTCGTTCAGCCCGACCGTTTTGCTGTTGGGTGTGAGGACAGGAGAGACCGTAATGAATGCCATGGTCACGAAAAAATGTTTGAACACGCGTGTTTGTAAATTCTGTACCACCATCACTCTGAAATATTTTAATCGTGGTCGATAGTTGATTTTGAATATAAGCAGTGAATGCAAGTAACACATCATAAAAATCAGACTTATGTTTAAGAGGATAAAACCAACTAAAACGAGAATAATCATCAATGAAGATAGCATAAAAACGGTATCCATTTGGGGAAGTAACTGGTGCGGGTCCCCAAAGATCACAATGTACTAAGTCTAAAGCATGTAATGAACGTTTAGTATTTAAATCAAATGGCAAGCGATGAGACTTAGATAATTGACAAGGTGAACAAAGTTTTGGTTTAGGAAACAAAGAAGTAACAAATCAAATAAAGAACCGTTTTTATGTAACTTGGAAATAACATCAAATGACACATGACCAAGACGACCATGCCATTTTTCAAATGAAGCTTTGAGATGCTGGGAAGAGTAGGACGCCACAAACGCATGTTGTCCTTCTCGCAAAATGTAAAGACCATTTTCACACGTGCCCCTTGCCATGATTTGCTTTGTTTTGCGATCCTGAATATTGAAAAAATGATTAGAGAAAAGAACATCAACAGGAGAGTCATTTGTGAGTTTGCTTATGGAAAGAAGGCGTTTTGTGAGATGAGGAACAACAAGCACGTTACGTAAAGGTATTTTATTTTGAATGGTGGCGGATCCGATTTTAGTGACAGGTAAGGATTTACCATTACCAAAAGTGACAAAAGTTTTACCTGGGTTACCATAAGGAGCAGTAACATCGACATCATTTGGAGTCATGTGAGCATCTGCTCCCGTATCACCAGCCCAATCAGGATAATTGTCAGTAACATGACATTGAGCATGAAATGCCTGATCAAGATTTGCATCAAGCGAGGAAGCACTTTTGGCATAGGAAGCAAGATTTGGGCAGGCGTTGGCATAATGGCCATCTTTCCTACACAATTGGCAATGAGGTGGTCGGCGAGCACGACCACGACCATAGGACCGACCACGACCCCGATTAGATGAAGAAAAATTATTAGATGGTTTTGAGAAATTACCGGATCGGTTTTGTTGTGCAACGAAAGAAACCTGCGGGGCAGAAGAGCCATGAATGGACTTGAGAAACAACTCCTGATTCTCGGCTTTGGAAAGGAGTTCCCGAAAGGTAAGGTTTGCCGAGAGAGCACGATGGGTAGTCGAAAAGTTTTCATAAGTAGGACCCAAACCACAAAGGAACCAGTGCATTTTGTCACCCTCAGAAACAGGGTGGCCGATAGCGGCCAATTCGTCACAAAGGGATTTAAACTGATGAACAAATTCGGTGACCGTCGAAGTGCCTTTCTGCAACTGGCGCAGTGTGTCCTGCAAAGTATGGACTCGGTCAATGGATCGGTGACTGAAGGCTGCCTCAAGGGCTAGCTAGATTTCCCAAGCGGTGTTTAAACCAATAATCTCGGACATGGCCTCCTCTGAAAGAGAGGATTGAAGAAGAAGGCGAACCGACTGATCAGCCTCCAGCCATGAAATATAGTCGGGATTTGGGGTGGTCTTATCACCGGAAGTGATGGTGGCGGGTGGAGCAGTGGTTGAACCGTCCACATGGGTATAAAGTTTAGCCATGGAGAGTACAAGTAGAATTTGGTGAGACCAGGAAAGGTAATTTTTGGAGGTGAGTTTTAAAGGAATAAAGTGTAGGAGAGAATGGAGTGGTAGAGGGGTGGTTTGGCTGGAGGAGGACATGGCGTCAAAAGGGTTTAGGATGAGCAGAAACAATGAAGAAGAAGAAGTATTATAGGAAAAAGGCAAGGCAAAAAGGAAGGTAGACCAAAAAATAAAAAGTCAAGGAAAGTGATCGAGTACTGTTTGGCTGATACCATGTCAACCTTTTGAAAAATTCAACTCAATGTTTTATTGATTCAATGGTTTACAATATATACACAAGAGTACAAACATAATAAAGAAAATACAGTAATAGGCTAATAAAATACAATGAATGAGAGTTAATTGAGATTAAATCAAGGTTCTTGTTTCCATAATTAATTATTGCTTTTACTAACCATATTTAGTATAGCATCGTCCACCATTTTTAACTATCGTTTTTTGTATTAATTTATAATTGTTTGTTAATCATAGCTGAGACTCTCGGGATGTTGCCGATATCATCTTATGCGACAATTAAGACAAACAACTTGACAAAGATAGGCCAAGTATTGAATTTTGCAGTGGCTGGTGCAACTGCATTAGATGCATCTTTTCATGAAGCCCAAGGGGTATACAATCCATTTACTAACGCATCTTTGAATGTTCAGTTGAAATGGTTCAAAGAGCTTTTACCTTCTATTTGCATCACTAAGTCAGGTAATCGAGGTACTCAAAAGTGTTTAAACATTTTTTTTTCCAATAGCAATCCACTAATATGATATTCGAATTCCCAACCTCATGGGAAGAAACACCTTATTACACGCCCGAATACTGCTAGACCAAAGTCCCTTTGTCAAAGATGTAAAAGTGAGTGCGTTACTTTATTAGCTTTAATTTTATATACATATTAATTAGTTATTGTAAAAAAAATGTTTTTTCAAGAAAGAGTAGGACTAGGAGAGAATTATAGTCCTTGGTTTCATAGATTGTATAAGATAAGTGATTTGGTGGTAACATTAAGTTGAATATGTAGTAATGCGTTATTGTAGTGTTTTTTTTCCGGTCAAGTAGTAAACAATTATGGATATAGCTTAATAACACAAAAGACTACCCAAACCGTTTTTTAATTTTTAAATCCCGAAAGTTAACACAAGTGAATCTCATCCCAATAAAGAGAAGTTTATCAGAAATACAAAGACTAATACACTAGTCTATGTTCAACATTAGAGCTCATAATAAACCCTAAACACGGTAAGAAAACTAAAAGAAAAGGCAAGGCTTTAAAAGAAGACAATTGCGTCAATCCACCATCAAAATTAACCTTACTGTTGATAACTCGTTTATAAAGCTTCCAAAGTTACACAACCACTCTTCTTGATTATATCACTAATCTCCACATCAACCTTGAGCTTTCCTTACTTAGCAGTTAGCACAACTAACCCATCAACTCAAAGAAACAATGCAAGTGAAAACAAGATATATTAAAACAAGTAGCATAAGTTAAAACAACTAAACTTAGGTTTATCATCTGAATTAATAAACCATTACAATTTTAGCAAACATGACCAACTATTTGCGTAGTCTAACCAACAAATAGTTAGCATAAAAGATTTAACATGTAAAAAGTAAGATACTTACAAAGTGTTAACATGTAAAAACACAGAGCGGTAAAAATTACAACATTGGGTCTAAAGTCTAAACCCTTACAAGAGTGTATACAATTCTAAAAGTTTTTATTCACTACAACAATGTGTCTGACCTATTATAACGGCCAATATCTTAATTTTGATAATTTATTGGTTTAATTAGTCTTATTAATTGCACATGTATAAGAATGCATGTTTAACACATTACGGCAATGTGTCCAACTTCACATGTTTGCCTCTTTGTTTGTAACGAATTTTGATGTACGTGTATTTGAAAGTGTGCCCACCTTATTAACAGTGCATTTGGTTTATTAGACCATCCGTAGTGAGGTTTTTATGGCGTTTTATTGTCCCATAGCGCCGGGAAACACCGCCCCCCGGGCGCTATAGCCTATAGGGCGTTATTGGTTCAAGGCGTTGTGAGTTTGAAATATGTGAGGGGCCCTCTTTTTGACCATTGAACGGTCACTAACATTTAAAAAAAAAAATCGTGCATTTTATATATATATATATAGGGTCAGGATCCTGTACAAAGTACATTTTTCGTGAGAAGTGTGAGAAGTATTAAAAATTGATACCTAGGCATCATTTTTTGAACTTAGTCGTGATGTTTTGGATTGTTTTGCCTATAAAAACACCAAACATAATAATTAAAAACCGAAAACAATGTATTTTAGGCTTAAAACTTAAAACACCATGCTAAGAACATTAGCAGTGTGTTTTAAGCGTTAAGTAGTGTGTTTTAGCCGTTTTTTAAATTTAATGACTATAATACATTGTATTGTGTTTTAGATTGTTGTGTTTGGTGTTTTTCAAGTTAAAACAACCTAAAACATCATTCCTAAATCCAAAACATAATGTCTACATGTCAATTCTTAGTCCTTCTCACACTTCTCACGAAAAATGCACTTTGTACATGATCCTAAACCTATATATATATATATATATATATATATATAGGCTAAGTATCCTGTGAAAACCCTCTTGAGTTGTGAAAACCCGTGAAAACCCTATGTAACAACATTGTTTTTTTCTAATTTTTTTAGAATAGTTTGTATACTTAATTTTATGAGTTTCGGCCCAAAAAAATCAAAAAAGCGCCGAATAGATTTTTTTAAAAAAAATTATGTAACACAGATGTTACATATGTAACAATGCTGACGTATGATAAAAAAAATTACGTAACACATATGTGTAACAAATAATCTACTCGGCGCTTTTTTGATTTTTTTTGGCCAAAACTAATAAAATTGAATATAAAAGCTATTCTGAAAAAATCAGGAAAAAAAAATGTTTTTACATAGGGTTTTCACGGGTTTTCACAACTCGAGAGGGTTTTTAATTTAACCCAACCCTATATATATATATATATATATATATATATATATATATATATATATATATATATATATATATATATATATATATATATACAAACACATTCTCATCCACATACAAACTAGCACACACACACAATTTCAAATTTCTACACATACAAGATGAATCCATTCGGTAGAGGTGGTTTCGGGTTCAGTCCTCAAACTACTGGTGTCAGGTCCCAACCTATAGCTCCGGGTTCAAGTTCAAACCCACAAACTTTTATGAACCTGTTAAACCAACCAATGAATTGGGACCCGAACATGTATAACATTAACATGGGAGGTGGGTTTAGCTCAACACAAGTGTTTGGGACATCTCAAATGTTCGGGTCCTCAAATGCTTGGCAAGACACACAGTCGGTTCCGGAGACACAGGAACCGGTGCAAGAGCAAGAGCCCGCGCGAGGCAAGACAACTGGACGAGGAAGACGGGCTCAGAAAAGGAAAGACACGGACACTCGCGCCAAAAAAACCATCCTACCATGGACTGACAACGAGTTGTTCGTGCTAGCCCGAGCGTGGGTTGACGTGTCGGAGGATCCTGTTGTTGGTAAGATATATATTTTTTGTTATGTTATATCTTTTTTACATATAGTTTTTTAAACGGGCACTTATATATTTTTTTGGTTTGTTTTTTTAGCGAACTATAAAAACAAAGGAGATTTTTGGAGGAGAGTCCGAGCATCATTTTTTGATCTGGCTGGGAAGGGAGAGAACTACCGGCCCAACGATTCCATATCGGGCAAGTGGACCGATATCAACGCTAAATGCACAAACTTTCAAGGTGTTTATCAACACATCCGGCACGGGTGGAAAACTGGCCAAAACGACAAGATGATTTTGGAGGCCGCTTTGGAAGAATACAAACAAGAATACGGGAATTTTCCGTACATGAGGGTTTGGCGGCTGCTGAAAGACTGCTCCAAATGGCACACCGTCCGCCCAACGGTTGGAACTTCTTCATCTAGGGCCAGAAATACGAGGCCTTCAAAGAAGTCAAAGACCTCTGAGTCGGTTGATCCTGAGACCCCTACGTCTGACGCGCGTTTCATCGACCTAAACGCCGAAGAAAATGCGTATTTTGCAGGGGAGGAGGGGGCGGATGAGCTAACCCATCCGCCCGGTCGACGGGCTGCTCGAGCCGCTCGGGCGGAGTCTTCGTCGGGGGTGAACGAGTTAATCCCATCGTTTGCTGAGATGAACCAGCGGCTCCAAGACATACGCGACATCGGGGCTCAGCGTATCCAAGAAAACCGAGAGGTGGTTGAGCTTATGAGGGATCGACAATATCAACGCGACTTTGACTTTTACACGAAGTCACACGACCACCTAGAAGGCAAGGCCTTGGAAATGTGTTTGAAACAAAAGGCCAAGATCGAGCAAAAATATAAGCTATGAGTATTTGTATTTTTTTTTAGTATTTGTGTTTTTTTAGTATTTTGTAATTTTTTTTAGTATTTGTAATTTTTATTTATTTAATGAAATATTATTAAGTATTTAATATTATTATTTAAATAAAAAAACAATAATTAACCAATGATTACTCAACCATTTATAAAGCCCCATAACGCCCCTTCCCACTACACATTCTTTTTCCATAACGCCCCATAACCCCCCCCCCCCCCCTTTATATTACTTTTTAATATTTTAATCCCCATAACGCCCTATAACCCCCCTCCACTACACATAAACTTAAGTTGGTATATTGTTAGCAAGGCCACATGTAGTGGTCATGTAATATAACGCCCCCTCACTCCACATGGGGTTATTTAATTGGCTGCACTTAAGTAGATGCATGGGAATAACAAGCAAACCCGGCGTGAAAAAGAAAATGCCCAAGCCAATTTTTGATCCTTAATGCCCCGGGGGTGGTCTTAGAGGCGTTGTGAGGTATTTTTGAGGCATTCCACACCCATTTCACCTTACCACTATAAGTGTTCTAATGGTCTTGTGTATGTTGCATGCATTCATAACTATATATCAAAATCATTACAACGCTTGATTTGAACTTTTCCAATAAATTAATCATTTTTTTCAATTCTTGTAACTTGGTTTTAAGCTTCACAATTTTATGAAGTATTTGAATCAGCTCTACACTACAATTCAATAAAAGCAATGCCACTTGGGCTATAGCGTAGAGACTTTGTCTCTTGGTGGTGTAAGTTCGTTTGATCCTAGTAAAAGGAGATATTTAGGGATAGGTGAAAATATTGACTACTCAAAAAAAAAAAAAAAAAAAAAAGCAATCATAAAATTTTATAACAATTCGTACTACTTCTTAGTCATAAAAACATGAACGTATGTTGTACAAACCTAAATAATATAACATTTTTTTTCATAGGCGATAACATTAAACATTCTAAATAGACAATGTCATCTAAAATACACAAATTTCACAACCTACAGCCATTCTCAAGGTTAGAATCTCCACCTCCATTGTGGTAATAACGAAATCAGCATGTTCATTGAGAGGAAATGTATGTGAACTGAGAAAATGTACTTAGAAAACAAGGTAACTAGCAATTGTCTTGTATAATACAAAATAAAGGTATGACAAAAACTAAATCTCCATATCAGGTTCTAAAACTTATATTTATCCTTTATACCATTGTGGTTAGTGGTCCAGTGACAAGGCAAAGCCTTTCAATATACTAAAAGTGTGAGGTCTTGAGTTCAAGTCTTACAAGGAGCAAGAAATTCGTCTTTCAAAAAAAAAATATTTATCCTTTATGACTAACACCTCATTAAATTTTTAGATCATTATCTTGTTTTTAAAGAGAAATTGGATTTTAATAACCTAAACTATTCAAAATTGGCTGTTAGCATCCCAAACTAAAAAAATGGCCATATAACCTGTACTATTAACTTATTTGATTCTGGCACCCAATTTGGGTTAAGTCACTAACCTAGTTAGATTGGGTGCCAAAGACTAATTTTGAATAGTTTAGGTCATTAAAATCTAATTCCCTGTTTTTAAATACTATTGTAATGTAATCAGATCTACATGCTTACTTGCAGATTGCAAAAAATTTCTCCAAAATTCCTTAATTCTTATGGGCGAGATTGGTGGTAATGATTACAATCATCCAATAATAGCGGGAAAACCCATTGATGATATCAAATCGTATGTTCCACTAGTTATTAACACCATTGTCTCAGCCGTCCATGTAAGTCTAAACATGAACGTACATATGATTTGAATTAAATTTAGCTAATCGATATGGAAATGCAGGAACTAATTGATCTTGGGGCACAAACACTTGTTGTTCCTGGAAACTTACCGATTGGATGCTCAGCGGTCTATTTAACGATTTACTATGATTCTGATAAAGTCGAACTAGACAATGCAACAGGTTGCTTGATGGAGCTAAACAAGTTTGCAGAGTACCACAACAACTTGCTCCAAATAGAATTAAATCAAATCCGAGAGCTCCATCCGAATGTTAACGTCATTTATGCTGATTACTACAATGCTGCTATGGAATTTTATCATTCACCACAAGATTACGGTAATATTGTTTTAAAAGTTAATTGTCTTATATGTTAATGCTATAATCATCCATTGTTAATTAGTTATGTGTAATACATTAAGCCTTTTCCTTTTTTACTATTTTTTGTGTTTCACAATTAAACATGTACATAGGATTTACAAACGGAGCACTAACAGCGTGTTGTGGATGTGGAGGACCGTATAACTATAATTTTCTTGTAGCATGTGGGGATCCATCATCAAGGACTGGTGATCACCCGGAAACATATGCTAACTGGGATGGATTGCACTTAACGGAAGCCGCATACCATGTGATTTACAAGAGTTTATTTCAAGGAACATACACTACACCACAATTTAATACTTTGTGCCCTATATCAAATGGACCAGCAAGAGATGGATCATCAAGTTCGGTTTAAAGCTTCTAGTACAAGTAAACGAAGTTTGAAAAGGTGATATTTTATATAAGGACTTATGATTCATTCATTTGTCCACATGATTTGTGTTTATTTATATATATATATATATATGCATAAGCATATATAGTCAATACATTGGTGAACTTGCATATGTATTACTTTATTTCAGTGTATATATGGTATAAAACAATATTTATCTATGTGGTACATCAAAAAGTTGCATTGGGGTGTATATTCTTTGGATATCTTGGTAGGTCTCGCCCTGATGGCTTGTCGAGTATAACCGTTTTACTAAATATACTACATTAGGTGCAATTTATTGTAGCGAATACGATATAAGTAGCGTATATCTTTGATGGATATCATTAATTCTTGAGTTTGGTGAAAGGTTTAGAGGATTTAATAACTCACAATTTTCTTTTAACACCAAAGCGTTCACACCGCCTACCTCTTGGGTAGCTTCTTCCACGGATTTTTTTTAATAAAATAAAGCTACAGTGTAATATTATTGTGCGGATTGTGCTAATGTGGACTGCTGCTCGTTCTGCTCATTGATGATTAATGCAACACCCTAGGCATATCCCACATCTCCCGTGGACAGGAGAGATCTTGGTTCATAAGTAATGTCATGCCTCATAAATCACCAATGCGTTTTGGGCTTAGTTGACTGTGGAGCACATGAAAACTTCATAGTTAAGCGTGCTCAGGTGGGAGTAATACTAGGATGGGTGACCTCCTGGGAAGTTTTCACTCGAGCAACCAAGAACAAATCCGTGAGCTTCTAGTGGGCAAAGCAGACAATATTTGATAATATTAGAGGCGGGGTGTTATAGATTGGTATCAGAGCCATTCCTGTGCCATCCGGGATGGTGGGGCAAACCTCATAAAGGACGATGAGTCCCTGAGGGGGGTGATTGTAACACCCTAGGCATATCTCACATCTCCCGTGGATAGGAGAGATCTTGGTTCATAAGTAATGTCATGCCTCATAAATCACCAACGCGTTTTGGGCTTAGTTGGCTGTGGAGCACATGAAAACTCCATAGTTAAGCGTGCTCAGGTGGGAGTAGTACTAGGATGGGTGACCTCTTGAGAAGTTTTCACTCGGGCAACCAAACACAAATTCGTGGGCTTCTAGTGGGCAAAGCGGACAATATTGGATGATATTAGAGGCTGGGTGTTACAACTAGGATGGATAGTTGATGACTAGGAAGGAAGGAACGAGGAAAGGGAGTGATTAGGAGAGAAGAAGGAATCCGCAAGTTGAACTTGCGAAATACCTTTAATCTGACTGACACATAGGGACGACGAAGCAGTTGAATTGAAGGAAACTAGCTTGGTCAAGTAAATATCAAGCTCCTTGCACAACGGAGAATCTGCAAGTTTGCCATACAAAATTTCCAACTCCTTTCCAACATAATATGCAGCCTGTTCTGTGCTTATGTCAATGAGAAGAAGAATCCGCAAGTTCAACTTGCAGATTACATTCCACCTCAACAACTTCCCTCCTAGTCATCCACGAGCAACAAATTATCAACACTTCCCTCCTAGTCATCAATGAACAACAGTACACATTAGCACGATCCGCAAGTTGAAATTGCGGATTCCCCATTTTCGAAAACTCTCGGCTGACACGCACCCTTTGTACAATAACATTACACCGTAGCTCTATTTTATCAAAAAAAAAAAAAATCTCTTCCACGACCCCTTAGTAGGGCGGAGAAGAACTACTTATTTTGATTGGAATATCTTTTCCTTTTCCTTCACAGTGCAAAAATTTACCCATGAGTCGTTGGTCGGGGTGACTCGTCATTACAAGCATGCAAGTATTATCTTGTATTTCTTGTGTAACAGTTTGAATTGTAGTTACTTTAGCATTTTCTCTAAAAAATTACTTGGAGTTTACTTTACAACCAAACAAGATATGCTAAACAAGTGATATATTCTTCTGGATACATTGCCCACTTACCATCTCTATCCTAAGGTAATTACATTTTTTTCATGACTACACGATGATAATCAGGAACACGCAACACATGGATGTGACCACACTTGGTGTGTAAAATCTATTTCACATATTTGGTGTGTTGGTATGTATTGTATAAGATGCCACGTAAACCACACTTACATTATCACATAACACGACGCTAATGCGAGCAGTGACGGATGCACAACCTACCTAGGGTGGGCCTGTGCCCATCATCCAGCTGGCCCAGATGCCTTTACATTATCTAGTGAACACTCCTAATGGCCCAAGTGCCCAACAACCGAAATAAAGCCAACCGTCCAAAATAATTGTACCCGGTTGTTTTTTTTTTTTTTTTGCCCATGTGCCCAGCAGCCTAATTTAAGTGTACAAGTAACAATTCCTTTTTACATAATTTTTTGAACTTGCAGTGGTTCTAACATTTGTTTTGTTTCTATAACTCTATATTCTTATTCCCGAAGTGTTTTCCTCGCAAGGTTTTTAACGAGAAAACATTTCAAAGCGTATTAAGTTGATAACCAAGAGGGTATGTTATAAATATTATATTTTATTATGATTATCAACTCTTAAAATAGGTTAGCTTATTTTCTAATATATACTTCATTGTATCTCATTGTAGAATACATTTGATCAATTAATACATTGTATCTCATGTTCGTACTTCGTAATATCTCATATCTTTCAATATGTATAACCAGATCTAAAAAGTATATATTTAATTTTATGGTTGAGGTAATTTTTTTCTTTCACAAATTATAGAGGATCATACATCTGTGACGGATAACCACCATCTTCCCACCAACCCCTAAGAGAATCTTATAAAGTTACATGCTTATAGCTTCTTATTGTAAGTTTTCTCTTTTTGATTAAAGGAAAAGGTATTCGAAAATCCCCTTGAAAAGGAAAACAATAACAACCTTACGTTATGCATTATCATATGTATGGGAATAGGAACAACCTTATCTTGAACTCAAAAGGCCAATTCGATATCTTCTATTACTTTATAAATTTTGGGTTAAACACTAAGGTAGTTGAGATTACCCTAAAATCCTATAAATTATATAAATTAAAATTGTTTTGAATATCAAATTATTTTATAATAGACTATGCTAAAATATAGAGTTAAATGTAATTTGAGTTCATGTTATTATACCATATCTATTTGATGAGTCCCATATTCTGAAAATTGGTCCCATGAGCCCCTGTCGTTTCTGACATTAGTCAATCCAGCCCTTCCCTCTAATACCTATTAACTTAATGTTACAACTAAGGTATTTTAATTATTTTGATTTGAATGATGGGGTTTTATAGTCTTTTCAAAATTTATTTATTTATTTATTTATTATTAGACAAAATTACACAAATTGCCATTTATTTATATATAAAATTACACTTTTTGTCCTTTAACCTAACTAGTGTTAACTTTCTAATTAACTCTAAGACAAAAATGACCATTTTGCCTAATGGACATAATCTGTAATTTATCCAAATTCTTTTCTTTCTTTTTTCTTTGTACTTTTTCTTTTCTTTCTCTTAGTTTAATTATTTGTAGTACTATTACTTATCGATTACTTTACAATTTCCTTAATTCATTAACTACATATTTTTTACAAAAATATATTTGCAAAATTTATTTATTTTCAAATGTTTTATTAAATTATTTACTTTGTTTTATATTATTACTGTAATTATTTATACTACCTTTTCACATAACCATCGGAGTGACCAGTTATTTGAACAAAACTTACACCGAAACGTGGATAAAAATAAACATATTACAACAGCCCAGTTTACAAATAGATAAAAGAAAAGCTTGCCTCAATGTCGTATTTTAAGATAAGAACTGGAAAATTTAAAACACTTCGAAAATAATCAGTCTCTTTAAAAATGATGCCACAAAAAATTGAATATAGATAGAACATCATAGTTTATATAACCAGTCGCTTGAAAAGAGAATGCATCGTTGATTGATTAATATTTCATAGCATTGAGAACATGTTACATATAATATAACATGTGTTTTATATGTTATAAATAACATGTTGTAACCGCTATGAAATACTAATCCATCGACGACGTATCGTCTTGTCAATTCCAAAACCAACTCCGAAAAGCGTACCACAAACATTTTCGGTTGTTACACTTATGAACCCTCCATTGGGGGCATGATTATTTAAACTATGATGTTTTATAACTCGATTACACCAATGGTTTATGTAAAAAGATAGTATAAAAATTATGGTAAATGTATAATAAGAAAAGTAAATAATTTAATCAAACAATTGAAAATAAATAAAAATATGCAAAATAATAAAATTTTATATTAACATATGCTAATTAATGAATTAAGAAATTCTTATAGTAATTGATAAAATAATAATGATAAAGTAAAACAAAGAAAAGAAAATGAAAGAAAAAAATTTGATTAAATTACATATCATGTTCTTTATAAATAAATTTCAGATCATGTTTTTTTTTTGGTAAAATGGTAAAGTTATCTTAAAGTTAACATCGGTTAACTTTAAGGATATAGAGCATGCAAAATATATTTATTAAAGGGCATGTTGCGTGCATTTTAAAGACGGATGACAAGTAATGCAATTTTGTATATAAGAGCATTCACAATAGATGCTTCATAATAGTGTGAGGGGGACCTCTATATTATATAGAGTGTGTATAAGTGGTTGTGAGTAGATGAGAGAGAAAATATATAGAAAAGACATTGTTCATCAGTAAATTTGGAGGGGACATTGTTCACCCTCCATAATTTTTTAATATTTTTAAAAGTGGTTGTGAGCAGAGTAAAGAGAAAATGTAATGCTAAAAGTATAGAATAAGTATTATTAAATAGAAAAGAAGAGATAAATGTACTGATTTTAAGTGTAATTATAGAGATGGAGATGAAGTGTTTATTGTGAATGCTCTAAATATAGGACAAAGGTTGTCATCAAGATGAGATTAATAAGCTTGAACAAGTATCGCCTACTCATTGTAGAAATCATCGACCAAGTAGTAGCTGTACTTGAAATTTACGTTGTTAGCATAAAACAATTGAGTGGGCTCAATCCCGTCAATGACGTCATTGAATATAGGTGATTGTTTGATCACATTTAGGTTGTTATTTGACCTAGCAACCCCAAAAAAAGCATGCCAAAACCAATGATCATGCGAGGCAATCGTTTCAAGTATAATACTTGGCCCGGGTAGATCACCTCGATGAAACTGATCTCGCCAAGCCGTAGGACACATAGCCCATCCAACATGCATATAGTCGAGACTATCGAGCATTCTGGCAAACCCATGTTTTTCACCATGAACCTCGTATATGCGTTGGATATCAAATAATGTTTGTTTACGCAAATATCTTCATTAAAATGGATATGATCCTTACGTAAAGATATATATATATATATATATATATATATATATATATAGTTCAAAAGATGTTGACAAATTTACAATAATAGTTAAAAAAATGAATGAAATGTAAGTAAAATTTATATATACCTTGACAAAAAAAAAATGAAGCGAATCTCGCGCAATTTTTTCAGACGTTTCTATATATTCATCCATTGCGTCTGACGAAAGCCTATATGCGAGTTGTCAAAGAGCAGCTATGCATTTTGTCTCCTTATCACGGGTTACCTTTGAGACCACACAACCAAGTAGTTAACCGTTATCCTACCGCTTCCATAATCAAATCGTCTTACTCCGAAGAAGACGAAGAAATGTCATTCCATTACATATTTTTTTTTAAAGTGAAGGTGAAAGTGAGGAAATTGAGTGAATTAAATTGTAACATCCCAACCAGGGAGGGCCTGGTCGGGATAGCAGTTTGATACCATTCATCACACAATGTGAGCAAACAGTGAATGCAACATAAAATAAATAATTTAAATTTCTTTAATATTGTAATCATTACATAATATTCCTAGTCTCCAAATGTACAAGGTTTGAATGATATCTATGGTTTCTTGATTGTCTTCCATTGCGTCCTTTCGAGACTCTGAGTCGTATCTGTATCTTCCTTGTATATCCCGAACCGGTACTTAGACACATGCTTAAAATAGGTTTGGTCAACAATAATGTTGGTGAGTTCGTATGCTTAGTTACATAAGCGCCTGAACTCCGTTCGCAAATAGTTTTATTGTTTAAGCAATAAACATCAAGTATGGTGTTACAATAATAAGTAAATAACTAAATAACCCCAATATATTCAACCGAGACTCTGTTGGAAATTTATTATAATAATTATTTGAGTGAATTACTATTTGAGCCCCTATGTTATAGTGGTTTTAACTACTTGTAGTACCTCCCATTTAGGGATAGTAATAATAATAATAATAATAATAATAATAATAATAATAATAATAATAATAATAATAATGGTGTGAAAAAACCCGTCTGAAAGTACTCCTACTGAGGATTTTACACCGGTTGTTTATTCTTTGATCGAATAAGTGTTGGTTTGAGGTTTCAGGTGGTTGGTAGTCTGGTGGGTGTAGACGAAGGGAAATGAAGAACTAGAGTGGTGGAGGTTAGTGGTAGACAGGGTAGTGGCTTCACGAGGGTGAATCAGGTGGAGGATGATGGTTAGGGTTTGTGGGTTCGGTGGTGGGTGAAGGTGGTTGCAGGTTAAGGGTAAAGGAAATGATTGTTTAGATCTTGTTAGAGGTGGTTTGGTGGAGGGTGGTGGTACAGTGTTTTGGTGAGGTGGTGAAGTGATGTGGTTAGAGGTGGTGAAGTGGAGGGTGGTGGTACAGTATTGTGGTGAGGGGGTGCAGTGATGTGGTTAGTGGTGATTCGGTGATGTGGTTTAAGGGTGGTCGGGTTGGTCCGTGATGGCCACTCCGAGATGGTCGTGATCATCACAACCATCGTCCCCACCAATTTTATCACAGTCGTGACAAGAAAAACTGTGACCACCATCACAGAGAAAAAGTAGTTGGCTGTCCCATCATCTCTCTCTCTCTCTCTCTATATATATATATATATATATATATAAAATAGTGATGTGTGTGATGAAATGTGAACACCACCCGATGGTTTTGATGATGAATATGATTAGGTGTGATGAAAATGAGGTGACACAATATTATTGGGCCTGATAGTGTGATGGGTGTAATAACCACCCTATCCACCCGGGGAAGAATGAGAGAAGGTGATATGGAAGGTGATGTGACTTTGGTGAAGATCAAACCACACCCCAAAGCCTTAGAAAAGATAAATGCACGATTATATCAAAAGTAATTTCTGAAACCAAAGTAGTTGTTTATCATCAAAATATATTTTTTTAGAAAATAAATATTTTTAGCCAAAGAGTGTCGTGTATGACACATTGTCAATCACACGATATTGATGTGAGAAATTCTTGGCAAAATCATAGAGAGGTCTAAACAATGAAAACATATAATAAGTCTATCCGGAGTGGAGGGCGGGAAGGGGGGAACACTACCGCCATACCGGCGTGGGAGGGGGCAGGAGGGGGGGGGGGGGGAGGCGGGGGGCAGTCACTTGGCGTGGGGCACTTGGGTGGGATGATGTGTCTTGCTTTGATTTGTCAGTTTTTTTTTTTTTAACTTTAACACAATATAATATTATTTCCTTCCCCCCCTTCCACTTCTTACAATTTTTTCTCCCCACACATGGGTCCCACAAGTGCCACATGGCGCTTCATCCCCCTCTTTCCCCCCTCCCACTCCGGATAATCTAAGATGTGTTGTAACTATAAGTATAGGTATACGTGTCATTTAAAACATAAAGTAGAAAGAACATTATTATGTTTGATTACGCTTTTATAATTATTAATCTTTGGTTTCATCATGGCATAGATGTCTTCTCGATAGCAGTGGCGTATTCAGGATGGATTTTCAGGGGGGTCATTTCGTAGATATTCACTAATTTTTTTAAAATTTTCCACTAAATTTTTCATTTTTTTCCAAACTGAGGGGGTTCCTGGGAACCCCCTAAAACCCCCTGTATCCGCCCCTGCTCGATAGTAAGGTGTATGGGTATCACTTTAACGCCAGGATTTATATATCTAAAGCACATAATTATGCTACATATACATGTATTTAATTTAAAATACAAATATAGGAAGAATAATATTATGCTATATTGACGACATCATTTCATTTTATTTGTTAATTGTTAATATTATTACAAAGCACAATATAAAAATGAAATTTTTATATTTGTGTATTTGGAAATAGAATGTCGGGAAATAGAAAGTAGGTGGCAATTGTCCATTTCACCTGACCACGACATTGTACACTGCACAAGGAAATCATTGAGATTTCACCAAAAAAACTTGTTCACCTAACCTTATCCAACTCTTTTCCTCCAAGCACCACCCCTTAGGGTGTGTGTAGTGGTGGATAGTTATGTTGGGGTTATAGGATTAAAATATTAAAAAGTAATAGAAAAGGGGTTATGTTGGGGTTATGGAAAAAGAGGTGTAGTGGGAAGGAAGGTTATGTTGGGGTTATAAATGATTGGTAATGATTGGTTAATTATTGTTTTTTATTTAAATAAGAATATTTAATACTTAATAATATTTCATTAAAAATAAAAATAATAATAAAAATAAAAATTTAGACTGAAAGTTTATTAAATTAATAAAATAATAAAAAAATTATTTAGTATTAAAAAATAAAATTAAAAAAAAAATTTTGAATTTCAAACGGTTACTGTTCCAAACCGTTTGAATTTCAAACAGTTTCCCTCCTACTTCAAAGTTTGAATTTCAAACTTTGCCCCCCCCAAACGTTTAAATTTCAAAGTTTGAATTTCAAATTTTCCCCCCCTCCACCAAATCTCAGTCACACCTATAAATACCCCCCTCCTCCCAAATCTCAGTCACACCTCTTCCTTCTTCCTCATCCTTTCCTCATCCTGAACACAATGAATAATATGGGCAGTTTTCAAGCAGGAGCTGCCGGACCTTCTAATGTCCGGCAGTATGCTCGCCGGGTCCGGGGACGGGGCCGGCCCCGGAGACTACCATTCACCTCCTCTCCTCCTCCTCCACAGCCTCCTCTTCCTCCTCCTCCTCCACAACATTGGATTTATCACCCTCCTCCTCCTGCTGCGGCACCACCAACCTTTCCTCATCCTGAAGTCGATGATGACTTCACGGATGAAGAATGGGCCTGGGCCATGGATTATACCATGGCTATTAATGAAATGGACCGACTGAGAGTGTCGGCCCCCACCCCCCGAATTGCTGCTGCTATCCCCCTCCCCCCCACCACCAACCTATCCCCTCCCCCCACCACCAACCTATCCCCACCCCCCAGAATACCCCCACCCACCACCACCAACCTATCCCCACCCCCCATAATACTTGCCCACTCCACCACCAACCTATCCCCACCCCACCCCGTGAATATGGGGACCCAACTCCTGAGGACTTGGAAGCCCTCAGGGAACTTGAGGAGGAGGAGTGCCTTTGGAGCATGCCTTCCCCTCGTGGGGAGAACTACTACTTCCCCTCGGATGCAAGGTCCGATGGGAGGGACAGCTCACGTTCCCTATCCCCTGAGTACTACACACTCGAGTGGGACAACTACTCTCCGTAGTGGGAGGTTTAGGTTTTAATAAGTAATTTAGGTTTATATTATGTCTTTATGTAATGTGTTTATGTAACGTTTTAATAAGTAGTTTAGGATTAGGAACTCTGTTTGTAATAAGTAATTTAGGATTGTAATTTTATGTGTTTATGTGGTTTAAATTTAAAATATTATGTAATCTTTTAAAATAAACTAACATTAAACACAAAAGATTGGTGAAAACGCATTAAACATAAATAACTAAAACATTAAACATTACAAATAGAACACAAAACATAAAACGTAACATTAAACATAAAGCCTAAACATTAAAAATTAAACATAGTGACATAAAACGTAACATTAAAAATCCTAAATTACTTATTACAAACAGAGTTCCTAATCCTAAACTACTTATTAAAACGTTACATAAACACATTACATAAAGACATAATATAAACCTAAATTACTTATTAAAACCTAAACCTCCCACTACGGAGAGTAGTTGTCCCACTCGAGTGTGTAGTACTCAGGGGATAGGGAACGTGAGCTGTCCCTCCCATCGGACCTTGCATCCGAGGGGAAGTAGTAGTTCTCCCCACGAGGGGAAGGCATGCTCCAAAGGCGCTCCTCCTCCTCAAGTTCCCTGAGGGCTTCCAAGTCCTCAGGAGTTGGGTCCCCATATTCACGGGGTGGGGTGGGGATAGGTTGGTGGTGGAGTGGGCAAGTATTATGGGGGGTGGGGATAGGTTGGTGGTGGTGGGTGGGGGTATTCTGGGGGGTGGGGATAGGTTGGTGGTGGGGGGAGGGGATAGGTTGGTGGTGGGGGGAGGGGATAGCAGCAGCAATTCGGGGGGTGGGGGCCGACACTCTCAGTCGGTCCATTTCATTAATAGCCATGGTATAATCCATGGCCCAGGCCCATTCTTCATCCGTGAAGTCATCATCGACTTCAGGATGAGGAAAGGTTGGTGGTGCCGCAGCAGGAGGAGGAGGGTGATAAATCCAATGTTGTGGAGGAGGAGGAGGAGGAAGAGGAGGCTGTGGAGGAGGAGGAGAGGAGGTGAATGGTAGTCTCCGGGGCCGGCCCCGTCCCCGGACCCGGCGAGCATACTGCCGGACATTAGAAGGTCCGGCAGCTCCTGCTTGAAAACTGCCCATATTATTCATTGTGTTCAGGATGAGGAAAGGATGAGGAAGAAGGAAGAGGTGTGACTGAGATTTGGGAGGAGGGGGGTATTTATAGGTGTGACTGAGATTTGGTGGAGGGGGGGAAAATTTGAAATTCAAACTTTGAAATTTAAACGTTTGGGGGGGCAAAGTTTGAAATTCAAACTTTGAAGTAGGAGGGAAACTGTTTGAAATTCAAACGGTTTGGAACAGTAACCGTTTGAAATTCAAAATTTTTTTTTTAATTTTATTTTTTAATACTAAATAATTTTTTTATTATTTTATTAATTTAATAAACTTTCAGTCTAAATTTTTATTTTTATTATTATTTTTATTTTTAATGAAATATTATTAAGTATTAAATATTCTTATTTAAATAAAAAACAATAATTAACCAATCATTACCAATCATTTATAACCCCAACATAACCTTCCTTCCCACTACACCTCTTTTTCCATAACCCCAACATAACCCCTTTTCTATTACTTTTTAATATTTTAATCCTATAACCCCAACATAACTATCCACCACTACACACACCCTTATGCAGTCCAAAATTAAGGGGGGAAAACACATTAATTAATATGACAAGATAAAGTTAGGTGAGGGACGCTACCCTCAATTTCACCGCTCTTCCACTTCTATATCACTTCACTAATATACATTAATATACTATGTTGAAACACAAATTTAAAGGCAACACCTTCAAAACTGTTTTTTTTTTCTTTTAGTTATTTTTTATAAAGAGTTTCTTTAAAAATAATATTATATTGTTCACTTAATTTTTATTTAGGTAGATAAGAATATATATATATATATATATATATATATATATATATATATATATATATATATATATATATATATATATATATATATATAGGTAGAGAATCCTGTAGGAAGGATTAAGAATTAACATGTAGGCATCATGTTTTTTATTTTGGAATGATGTATTGGGTTGTTTTAGCTTGAAAAACACTTAACACAACAATATACAAAAATTTAAAACACAATCCAATGTATTATAGTCATTACATTTAAATTACAGATAAATACCCTAGTAATTACTTAAAACACCCTAGTAATTACTTAAAACATTGTGCTTAAAATACATTGTTTTCGGTTATTAATTTGTTATGTTTGATGTTTTTCTAAACAAAACAATCCAAAACATCATGAATACGTCAAAAAAAATATACATACATATCAATTTTTAATCTTTCCTACACTTCTTACACAAACCAATATTCCTATAGAAACCATACCCTATATATATAGAAACTAAACAATTGTGGTATAAACGGCCATATAAAAAGATTTAAAAAAAATAATTTTCCCTATATACCCAACACTTTTCGTAACTAAAAAAAAATCAATATCTTTAGAAAATCATACACCATCTCATAATTATCTTCAAAATGGAGGTTGGACCGAAGAGGTGGAGATTGCATTGGTGGCAGCTTATAAAGATGTCCAAGAATCACAGTGTCCAGGTAGAACTTCGTATTGGCATAACGTCTTTGTGGAATTTACACAAATTGTCGATGAAAATAACCGCATCGTGAACTCGATTGCACGAAAGTGGTTGAATCTAAATAACAAGTGTGACCAATGGAACAACTTCTTCAACGCAACCATTTAGGAGAACGATGATCTTTGCCGAGGATGTAGTAATCGAAGTCACACAAATCGAGTATACAGCTAGGTACCGCAACAGTTTTGACCATGTTTCAGCATGGCAAATGTTGCGGGATTTGTCTGTTTTCTAATTTAATAATGTATTTTGATTAATACTATTGTGCATTTTCTACTCTAATGTTTATTTTGTAGTTTAATTGATATTTTTAATAGTTGGATGGGGAGGGGGATTAAAATTGAAAAAGGCCTTATACGTGTGTTTCATACTTGAACCTATTACCCCTGGCACCGGCGATGGTGTTGCCATGAGGGTAGAGGGGTACTCGTGCCAAAATGAGTGGCGCCCCAATCCCCCTTATATAAAGTTTTAGATACTCATAAAGTCGGGGTTCATTTCAAACTAGCTTCCTAGACTGAACTTCCATTCTTATTAGGTTATAACTATCAATAAAGTAGAAATGAAAGAGAAGGATATGCACTTTCTTGAGTTACAAACAAAGAACTCCATTCTCTTGGCTCTACTAGATAGAATAGAACCTGTCTTTTTTCATAGTCTAGTTAAAAGAAGAGTTTGATCTTGGCTCTAGAAGGATCACTAGCTACAAGCTTAACACATGCTTCCTAGATCGAACTTCCCTTCTTAATAGGTTATAACTATCAATAATGTAGAAATAGAAGAGAAGGAGATGCACTTTCTTGAGTTACAAACAAAGAACTCCATTCTGTTCACTCTACAAGATAGAATAAAACATGTCTTTTTTCATAGCCTAGTTAAAAGAAGAGTTTGATCCTGGCTCTAGAAGGAATGCTAGCTACAAGCTTAACACATGTCGAACATTGTTTTCTTGGAGATCTTTTAGATTCTACAATGACTCGGTCAAGTTTAATTCCCAACAACCCCTATGCCTTTTTTGGTCGGACCAAGCCAACTATTTCCAACAAGTTTTTCCTCATTTTTAGAGCAGGAGGCGAAACTACTCATCGTATATATTCTAAGTGATGAAAATTTCTAAAAAGTTCATATACCATTTGTCACGTAAGTTATAACCACATATATATGTAAAACGAAATGATGTCAATATAAATTATAACCATGATCAACAAAGTACCGAGATATGCAAACACTTGTTAAGATTTCTAAGTATATTTCTTATTATGTTAACTTTACATCATAGGAGGTGATTTTAATGGCCACATTGAAAAGGATAGCGATGGTTTTCCGGTAGTACATGGGGGCTTTGCTTTTGGTGATCGGAACGACCAGGGTAGGGATCTGCTAGAGTTCGCGGTGGCCCATAACTTAGGTATTTTAAACTCCTTTTTTAAGAAACATGAGTCGCATTTGATTACTTTTAGCAATGGTGGTCGTAACACACAGACTGACTATCTTTTAACGAGACTTGGTGACCGAAGATGGTGGAGGGACTGCAAGGTCATACCAGGGGAGGCAGCAGTGGCTCAACACCGCTTATTAGTGGCAGATTTAATCTTGAGAGATAGGCGGGCCAAGGGGGAAAGCGTTTTGTGACCTAGAATTAGATGGGGTAATTTGAAGGGCGAAAAGATTGATCTATTTAGAGATAAGGTTGTATCGATGACATCAACTCGAGCGGAGGGGGATGCAAACGAAATGTGGAAGGACTTGGCAAATGCCATTACAAATGTGGCGAAGGAGACTTTAGGGATGACAACAGGAAAAGTGGGTGGGTATACGGAGTCATGGTGGTGGAGTGAGGAGGTTCACGCTAAAATAAGGGATAAACAAGGGTGTTTTAGAGATCTTTTGGGGTGCACAGATGAGGAGGAGCGAGTAATTTTGAGGGAGAGATACAAACAGTCCAAAAGGGAGGCGAAGAAGGCAGTGACAGAAGCGAGGAATGCGGCTTACAAAAGGATGTATGAACGCCGGGAAACAAAAGAGGGGCACATGATATGTTCAAGATCGCAAAAGCTAGGGAGCGTAGGAGGCAGGACTTAGGGGTGGTGAAGTTTATAAAGGGAGAGAATGGACACGTTTTAGTCAAGGAACATGACATTAAGTTGCGGTGGCAAACGTACTTCCAAAATCTTTTCAACAACAGGAGGGATTTCCAACAAGAAAATGACAACTCGCCTACTCAAAGCCTCCAAAGGAATAATTGTTATTGTCGACGTATCACACAGGGAGAGGTAAGAGCAGCAATTAGTAAGATGGGAAGGGCTAAGGCGGTTGGGACGGATAACATACCGATTGAGGCGTGGAAGTGTATGGGAGAAGTAGGAGTTCAATTGCTAACAACGTTATTCAATCTTATTTTCAAATCTGGAAGGATGCCAGATCAATGGAGGACTAGTGTAGTAGTACCTTTGTATAAGAAAAAAGGAGACGCCCAATGTTGTGGGAATTATAGAGGGATTAAACTGCTAGGACATACTATGAAATTATGGGAGAGAGTAATCGAGTCTAGACTTAGAAGAGAAACTCAAGTTACGGTTAACCAATTTGGTTCCATGCCAAGGCGGTCTACTACAGAAGCAATACATATCCTTAGGAGATTGATGGAAAAATATAGGGAGAAGAAGAGAGATTTGCATATGGCGTTCATTGATCTTGAAAAGGCATATGACAGCGTGCCTCGTACACTGATTTGGGATAGTTTAGAGAGTAGAGGGGTTTCTGGGAAGTATATAGACCTAATTAGAGATATGTATGTTAGGATGGAGACTAGCGTTCGGTCGCCTGTAGGAGAAACTGAATCTTTCCCTGTAGAAGTAGGACTCCATCAAGGGTCTGCCTTGCGCCCTTTCCTGTTTGCGGTTGTCCTAGATGAGTTATCAAAGTCGATCCAGGAGACGGTCCCGTGGTGCTTGCTTTTTGCAGATGATATTGTGTTAGTCTCCGAGAGTAAACAAGGTTTGAATGCGAGGCTAGAGGAGTGGCGTGTAGCGCTAGAATGTAAAGGTTTAAGGATTAGTCGATCCAACACGGAGTACTTGTACTGTGACTTCAGTGGCGTGGGCAATGACGAGGACACTCAGATTACCATTGAGGGACAGGTGGTGCCACAAGTAACTAAGTTTAAGTATTTAGGATCATTTGTACAAAGGGATGGAGAGATGGATAGTGACGTAGCCCACCGCATCCAGGTTGGATGGTGTAAGTGGAGAGCAGCTACTGGGGTTTTGTGCGACAGAAGATTTCCAACTAACTTAAAGGGGAAGTTTTATAGGGTAGCTATTAGA
Source organism: Ambrosia trifida (assembly GCA_028751855.1). NCBI lineage: Eukaryota > Viridiplantae > Streptophyta > Magnoliopsida > Asterales > Asteraceae > Ambrosia > Ambrosia trifida. The sequence continues at coordinate 126,647,262 of CM054129.1, read as the reverse complement.
CCGGCTATGTTATACGGCTCTGACTGTTGGGCAATCAAGAAAATGCAAGTACAGAAGATGGAGGTAGCTGAGATGAGGATGTTGAGGTGGATGTGCGGTCACACACGGTTAGACAGGATAAGAAATGAGGTTTTAAGGGATAGATTGGGGGTAGCTAGTATCTCAGATAAGATAAAAGAGGGGAGATTGAGATGGTTTGGGCATGTGAAGAGGAGACAGACGACTGAGCCAGTTAGAGTGGTAGAAGGTCTCACTGTGGAAGGGAAGAGGAGTAGAGGCAGACCAAAATTTACTGGGGTTGCACCTCTCTGAGGACATGGTCCATGATAGGGGTTTATGGAGGCGAAAGATAAAGGCTAAGGACTATTAGGATATGGGAAAAATGTATTTTAGGTGTTTCGTAGGGCCTTACTTTTTGTTTTCACGTTATACGGATTTTATATGTATGTGCATAGGTTGTTTTATGGTGGTATAGTGTCTGTTCTTTCGATGAATTGTTTTCAATGTTTATGATGTTATCAGTAGTTGTGTGTGTGTATACCTTTTTTTTCTGTTGTGTATTTGAGCAGAGGGTCTCTCTGGAGGCGGTCTCTCTATCCCTAGGGGTAGAGGTAAGGCTTGCCTACATCCACCCTCCCCAGACCCTACTAATAGTTTTGCTATTTGTGGGATTTACTGGGCTTGGTTGTTGTTGTTGTTGTTGTTGTTGTTGTATATTATTCTCTTATCAAGAACAAAGGAAAATAAAAATGGGTGTATTGATATGGCACATAGTATACGTTTTTTTAAGAGTAAGGGCTGTTTGTTTGATTAAGTGCTGAATTATTAAGAGGTCTGAACAGTTAAGAGGTCTAAATAGTTAAGTGCTAAATCATTAAGTTAAACCTCTTAATGGTTAGTATTCTTGTCTCACATTGGTAGGAGATCTTCATTAAGGTTCATCCTAGTTCAGTGTTCAATGGTTCAGTGCTTAATGGTTCAGCAACATCTCAAATCTTAATGATTCAGCCTTAACCATTTCATTCAGAAGCTGAAACAAACGTGCTGAATGGTTCAGAGCCTCATTAAGAGGCTTACCAAACAGCCCCTAACTTTCATATGAGTGATCCAATGTCACACTGCCTGATGTGCTAAAAGTAGTTTAATAAAAATAACTAAATTAAACCTAAAACTAGACACCTAGTAATACTCTAGACTCTCTAAAACTAAACTACTGACAGGCAAGTGAACCTATCGACTCTAGTATAGCTAAAGTAAGTCCGGATATCGAACCCACGAGACTCTAATGGAAAACGAAAACTAGACTCGATTACTTTTCCTAAATATCTATTAAATTAATTTATTATTTTAAAGGGGGGTTTTACTGAAAAATAAATTGCAAATAAATAAAGGTAAACTAAAATTTACTAAAGTGAACTAGAGACACGAACTTAGCTGAGCCGAATTCAGATGATGACAAGACACTACCTAGACCAGACTCCTAACTATGCCTGATAAGCTTCTATGGTTATGGAACTGAATTGGAACCGGGATCTTAAAATACTAAACATCAAGAATAAACTAGACACCCTCGACCCTTCTCAAGGGGAAACCCTAGAATATTGTTGTGCTGTTAAACTACCGGTTGGAGTACAAACCCTCACAGGTTATCTAACTCTTATGATCGAGTACCCGCTAGACAATCTACCTCACAGCGCGAGAGCCTCACTACACTAGGTGCAAGGGGTAATTATTGAAGCCTAGATCTAACTTGATATGCAAGAGTTGAAAGGGAAACTAGGCAGATCTTCTCACAAAGCCTCTAACCTAGCAATCTAACAACCTAGACATACCAACAAGCCCTCACCTCACAGCTATTGAACTTGGAAGAATACCTAAAATCTTCTAACCACCAAATACCACTCCTATGGTAAACTCGCGACTATTGACCATAAACTAGTTGCTACACAAATTCTGCAACCTAACTAGCACTCATACATGAAAGACATTCACAAAAGTGCAAGTGGAGTGAATAAGTGATAATCAAAAAATAATAGATACGCACATACACTAGATCTAAAGAAATCAAAATCTTTACTGAATCATAAATCCAAAACACGTTCCAAAAACCATAGAAAATAAAAACAAATCAAAACATAGTTATTTGTCTTGGCCTAGGTAGCTATAAAAAGTTTTAGCCACAAATCATCTTGAAAAGAAAAACAAAGCCAAATAAAATTTCAACAATCATTATATAGAACAAAGATAATAAAGGAACGAAAACACCGAATGATTGACACCCGAATAATCACTGGCTTAAAACCTTTGATCCCTGGCCTGCCCCCTTAATATATTTGCTGCTCTTGTGCGCTGCTGTGCTTCTTCCGTCTCCAGAATTTTTTGCTGTTCTCCTCGTGATGTGGCTCCCTCAATATTAATATATTCTTCCCCCTTCAATATTCTTGTGCGCCGCCTTCTTTATAATCTCTCCTCAAAATTCATTCAATCCATTTGAACCCTATTTTCTATTCTTGTTTTTTTAGTGGGCCGAGAGCAAAGTGACATTAGTCACTATTTTAATTTAATAATTATTATTATTATTACTACGTGCTCTTGACTCGGATGTTCTTGACTTGACTACATTTGCTCGTTTACGCTTCAACGTCCATTCGAACACCTACCAAAATATAAAATAAATACATAAGTATTAAAAATGACGCAAAACTAATAAAAAACTATAAAAACCTATACTAAATAAATTAGACCGGTACAAGCCTAAAACTAATAAAAATATTATTTAAACGACTCAAAAATTATATAAACTTTACACTGGAAATAGATGTATTTTACAATACATCAAATATCCCCACACTTATCTCTTTTTCGTCCCTGAAAAAGAATTGTGCTATGGAATCACAGTTAGGTTTACATCCAGTTTCAAAACATAGGTTACTTAATTAATAATCTACTAACGTGTTGATTGCGATTGCAGGTATATTGATCCTCTTAAACCCAAACCGATTTCCAAGCCCCTTTTTATTTATGTTAAGTTCATGTTGATTAGTCTATCTAGGGTCTCACTCAAAGGAAGTCACAGTTCCTCCTAATCCCGCCTCAAGCTTATGAAGCTAAAGGAACGACCAATTGACCATTTCCCAACCGTTTTATGTAGAAAACCAAGAGAATTTAAAACCACTTATTTCTTTTTTTTTTTCTCAGCATACTTAACTCAGAGGGTGTGACCAATCCAAGTCGCTATCCCAGTGGCCAGGCACCTTAAGCTTCAGCATTTTTTTTTTCATCTCAGCATTCTTAACTCAGAGGGTGTGACCAATCCAAGTCGCTATCCCAGTGGCCAGGCACCTTAAGCTTCAGCATTTTTGCTTTGATTTCTATTTTTTTTTTAGTGATTAGAAATTCTAACGGTTTTCTACTTATAACGGTGCTTCTTATACTATTTTTGGCGGTTTCGGTCTCCCCGTTTCTCCTAGATGAGAATCCACAAAATAGCCTAACATAATTAATTTATTACTTTTCAAAGGAAACCTTTCTACCGGTTGAGCCTACCCACATATCCCAAATCAGACACGTTTTCAATCAATTTTAATCTCTTATTATACATACTATTTGAAAACCGGACACCTAACTTTACCTATCATCTTCCATATTTTATATAATGCAAACTTCAAAATCAGGGACTTTTTTTTTTCTTTTTTAATTTTTTTTTTTTTTGGACTCAAAACGACTCTATATACCCCCACACTTAAACTCTACATTGCCCTCAATGTAGGAATAGAAAACGACTCAAAACAAAAAATAAATTCCGAATACAAAAATAAAAAGAAAAGGGCAAATTGGAAAGGACTTAGCTGGTTTATTAACGCGTAAGCTCCAAAAACTCTAGTCCAATCCAGCTCGATCGTATAGCATTTCATTCGCGATCGGCTCTGACACAATAATAAATTCTCGGGTTTGCCTTGATAACTGATAACAGCTTCGGAATCACCCGAATGGAGATTGAGTACGGGCGGTGCCATCCAAACCTGCACAAAACGAAACAAACAAAACCCGAGCATAATACCGAACCACAAATAAAATAAAATAAATGAAAAGCTAAAAATAAATAAGTTCAAAAATAAATTTACAAACTCTACACTTGGGATGGTACCCAAGAACTCAACCATCTCTCATTCTAAGGAGTCTCGAGAGGAGTTTCCTCCTTCTCCGTCGGGTCTAACGGTCCTCCGATATAAATTTTAAGCCTATGACCGTTGACCTTCCAAGTGCTTCCATCTGCATCATTTAGTAATTCGAATGTGCCATATGGGAAAACCTCATTAACTGTGTATGGACCCGCCCATTTGGACTTAAGCTTACCTGCGAACAACTTCAACCGTGAATTATATAAAAGCACTCTATCTCCCTTTCTAAACTCCTTCACCTTCTTGATCCTCTTATCATGCAACTCCTTAGTTTTCTCTTTAATGCGCAACGACCGTGCATATGCTGCATCCCGAAGCTCTTCCAACTCATGAAGCTGGAAAAATCGTCTCCTAGCAGCCTCGGTAAGATCAAGATTAACTGCCTTGAGGGCCCAAAGAGCTCAATGTTCTAGCTCAACGGGTAGATGACACGCTTTACCATAAACAATCATAAAAGGTGTAGTACCTAATGGCGTTTTATAAGCCGTCCTAAACGCCCAAAGCGCATCATCTACTTGTCGGACCAATCCTTCCGACTTTTCCCAACGGTTTTCTCAAGAATTCTCTTCACTCCTCGGTTTGCATTCTCCACTTGACCGCTTGTTTGGGGATGGTAAGCGGTCGATAAACGGTGAGTGACCCCGTAGCGCGCTAACACCTTTTCCATCATGGTGTTACAGAAATGCGTACCACGGTCACTAATAAGTGCCTTGGGAGTACCAAACCGAGTGAATAACTTCTTCAAAAATTTCACCACCACTCGGGCATCATTAGTAGGTAAAGCTTGCGCTTCCACCCACTTTGAAACATAATCAATGGCCACGAGGATGTATCGGTTCCCTCCAGAAATGGGGAACGGTCCCATGAAATCAATGCCCCAGACATCAAAAACTTCAAGAACCTGAATGGGGTTCTGAGGCATCTCATCCTTGGAAGAAATGTTACCGGTGCGTTGACAGGCGTCGCACCGCTTCACGAAATCGAGGGCATCCTTCACCACAGTAGGCCAATAAAAACCACTATCAAAGACCTTTTGCGCAGTGGTGTGATGAGCATGGTGCCCTCCATAGAGACTCTCATGGCAATGCCTAATAATCTCTAGTCCCTCCTCTCTACTAACACATCTCCTCAAAATTCTATCACTTCCTATCCTAAACAGAAAAGGATCATCCCACACATACCTAGTAGCATCTCTCAGGAATTTCTTACGCTGTTGGGTATTCATACCCTCTACCAACATCCCATGAGCAAGGTAATTTGCCAAATCAGTGAACCATGGCATACCCTGCTTCTCAGCTTCAACGAAATCAATGGACTCGTGAGGGAATTTATCTCCAATCGCCTCCTCACGAATCTTCTCTCTACTCGGATCCTCTAAACGAGAAAGGTGATCTGCAGCCACATTCTCTGCTCCCCGTTTATCCTTAATCTCAATATCAAACTCAGAAAGCAAAAGAATCCACCGAATTAGACGAGGTTTGGCGTCCTTCTTTGCGAAAAGAAACCGCAAAGCCGAGTGATCAGTAAAGACGGTGGTTTTGGAAAGCACGAGATAAGAACGAAATTTATCAAAAGCAAACACAACCGCCAAGAGCTCTTTCTCGGTGGTTGTGTAGTTCTCTTGAGCATCATTAAGGGTCTTACTGGCGTAGTAGATAGGATGAAAGTGTTTGTCACGCCTCTGCCCTAAGACTGCCCCGACCGCGTAGTCACTCGCATCACACATGAGCTCAAAAGGCAAGCTCCAGTCGGGTGAAACTAAGATAGGAGCACTCACCAACCGCTCCTTTAAAAACTCAAAAGCCTTAAGACACTCCTCATCAAAGACAAAAGGAACGTCTTTCTCAAGAAGACGAGTCATGGGGCGAGTGATTTTGGAAAAATCCTTAATGAACCTACGATAGAAACCCGCATGACCTAGAAAACTACGGATGGCCTTGACATTGGTCGGAGGTGGAAGCCTACTAATGGTGTCAATCTTAGCCCTATCAACCTCTATACCAACCCTAGAAATCTTATGTCCTAGTACTATCCCCTCAGTCACCATGAAGTGACACTTCTCCCAATTCAACATTAACTTAGACTCTACACATCTCTCTAGCATTCTCTCTAAGTTACTCAAACAAACATCAAAAGAGCTACCATAAACCGAAAAATCATCCATGAAAACCTCCATAGACGTCTCAATCATATCCTGAAAAATAGCTATCATGCAACGCTGAAAAGTGGCTGGAGCGTTACATAACCCAAACGGCATGCGGCGATACGCATAAGTGCCGTAGGGGCATGTAAAGGTGGTCTTCTCCTGATCCTCCGGTGCAATGGGGATCTGGAAATAACCTGAAAATCCGTCAAGGAAACAGTAAAACTGCTGCCCTGCCAAACGCTCCAACATCTGATCAATGAACGGGAGAGGAAAGTGGTCTTTCCTGGTGGCGTCATTCAGTCTCCTGTAATCAATACAAACACGACAACCAGTGACAGTACGAGTGGGAATGAGCTCATTTTTCTCATTAGTGACCACTGTCATCCCTCCCTTCTTAGGGACAACCTGAGTCGGGCTCACCCACGGGGAATCAGAGATGGGATAGATCAGACCAGCATCCATAAGCTTAAGAACCTCACTCCTAACTACTTCCTGCATGTTTGGATTTAGGCGTCTCTGAGGCTGCACCACAGGCTTATAATCATCCTCAACGTCTATTCGAACACCTACCAAAATATAAAATAAATACATAAGTATTAAAAACGACGCAAAACTAATAAAAAACTATAAAAACCTATACTAAATAAATTAGATCGGTACAAGCCTAAAACTAATAAAAATATTATTTAAACGACTCGAAAATTATATAAACTTTACACTGGAAATAGATGTATTTTACAATACATCACTGCCTAATCGGCAGCCCTAGCCAAAGTCTGCCCCAAACTACGTTGTCTTAACCGGGCCTCCGTTGGTGTATTAGACCTGGTTACGGCGTTCCCCCGAAAACTGTACTGTCAAATATAGAGTGTATTTGATTCACCTAAAAAACACTTCTTAATAATACATAGAGCCTTTTAATGGGCAAGTTTAAGAAAGAAGCACAGTGTCAGTGATGCCAAACAACTCCTTGTCTAAATTGACTTAAATAAGCTCAAATAATGATTTTTTTTATATGAAAATAATTTTTCTATATAAAAAACTTTTGAACGCTATATATATATATATATATATATATATATATATATATATATATATATATATATATTTGAAAGGTTATGTTTCAATGGTAAACCATTGGCTAGAAAGTCACATCGGCTCAGGATTGAATCCTTCCCCACACGGATTTCTCCTTTCAAACCCAATGGTTATTTTTTCGGTGGAAGACAGAATCGAACCTGAAACCGGACAAGAACCCCACAATTATGGGTAAACCTTCCCACCTTCGTTGCAACCACTTGGCTACGTCATCATTGGCACTTTGAACACTATATGACTCACACAACATAATAAAGGGCGAAAAGGTAATTTCATAGGTACTCAGTGCATGTCTAGTGCCAAGTCGTATCTAATGCACAATATGGTTTCAATCCTCATTCCCACTTATAAATACAAACACATCATAGATAGATATATCACCAGCACCTTTTTTTTTTTTATCTTGAACTCAAAGTCTTCAATGGCAATTCTATCATCCTATTTGCTCATGTTACCTTTCTTGATGCTGTTATTGACTCGTAACTTGCAAGTTAATGGATGTTATACGTCGATCATAAGCTTTGGAGACTCGTTAGCCGATACCGGAAACCTAAAACAACTCTCGACAAAACCAAACACTCAACCACCACATTTCTTGTTTCCACCTTATGGTGAAACATTCTTCCACAAACCCACTGGTCGGTGCTCCGATGGCCGCCTCATCATCGATTTCATTGGTACACACTTGTTTTCTTTTTTAATTTATTCTTGTTTTATGTCCTCATATGTACACACGGTTTTAGTGTACCTTAAGTCGTGGACGGCTGAAAGGGGAGTGAAATAAAATAATGATATTGGGCCCAACTTCCCTAAGCTCTTAAATTCTCCAATTTAATAAAAAAAATAAAAGAAAAAAAAAACTTTTATGTGTGTTTGGGATTGTTGGCCATAGGTTTATAATCTATAATTATGTATAAACAATTAGAATTGAAAACAATTTTTTTACTTTTGTTTTAAAAAAATGGCCTCAGTTTTAGTATCTGCTTTGGGCCCCTAAAAGCTTGAGTCACACTGCATTTATTTAGTGTTTAGTAATCTTTTTTCTTGCAGCTGAGAGTCTTGGGATGCCATTGATACCGCCATCTGAGGCCGTTCGAAGAAATAGCGTGATTGAGAAAGGCCAGGGTGTGAATTTTGCGGTAGCTGGTGCGACCGCACTGGATTCATCGTTTCATGAAGCACAAGGGGTCGTTAATCAATACACAAATGCTTCTTTAGGTGTTCAGTTGGAATGGTTCAAAAATTGGTTGCCTTCTATTTGTAGCCATGGGCCAGGTAACCGAGTCCAACCTTACACTCATTTTATTTTGATGAATTATTTATATGTGTGTTCATAATTAGTTTATAACAAATTAGTTTTAAATTTGATCATTTATTAATGGAAAAAAGTGTTGAAGTGAAACAAAAAAAAAAGGTTTTAAATAAACAAAGAACATGAACTAAATATAAGGGAGTTTGGAAGAACAAAAATAATAAAAGCTAGGTGAAATATATATGGTTTGACCATCTGGTATGGTTCAAGTGGTCCGAATGGTAATCAGATTAGAATGTAGGTACGGTTTAGCTAGACTTAAATTAAAGACCGGTTGTGTATATGGTACAACTGGATGATCTAGTTCTGTAATCATTGTTGTTTACCAACCGTGTGAGTGAAGTCTATGTGTGGCGATCCTCCCACCTACCCCTGCAACAATAACCATCACCAACTGAAAAGGATATTTCACTTAGCATAATACCTTGATTTATTCCATTTTCGTAGTCAAGTGTAGTGATACCGACTTGTGCGGACTTTAATTTTTTATTCTATTAAATATATATTTTTTAACGTTTCCTTCGTCTTTTTTACGAGGACAAGTAGGTATATATAGTTAGAACAATTTGAAACTACCAATATATATGGACACACAAGAGGGGTGTTCGTATGATGTGGTTGGGAATAAAGGCACTAATAATCACATGACACGATAATTTTCTTAAAATTAAAAAATAATATTGCAAGTAATATCGTACTCAAATTAAAGAGAATAAAATGTTATTTTTATATTATGTGTTTTTTTTAAGTATACCATATGTTTTAAAACTTATAACCATTTAAGCTATTAAAATTATGTAAATTACTTTGTATAAAAAAAGATCATAAACATACATGTTAAGTGAGATAGCTAAAGGTTAACAATCATGTTGTTTTAATTGTGTATGTTAAAAAAAAAAAAAAAAAAAAAAGACCCTTACAATTATACATGTGACCGGTTAAAAAATTTAAAGTAGTAACGTTGTCACAAGTAATTATTATATATACTTTGAATGGTAACATGATCAAGCAGTACTAAACTCCATTTTGCTACGTTTTCTTCTCTGATGCGTGTCATGAACTCATGACTTATTCCTTTTTACATTAGCCGAAAGAGATGACAACTACACCCGGAGACAGCAATGATGGTGATGCTTGTTCGCAACCTTTGGGTGACGGCTACTTCACTTAAATTGACAACTTTACAAAAAATAGATGTTACATATATATTTTGTCCTTTTGAAAAAGTTTTGGTGGTGACATGGCCATTTGAGTTGGTGAACTTTGTTTTGAGGCACAGAGTATATTTTATTTGTTTATTAAATTAAATACAAAAAACTAAGCAAGTGGGTTTAAAATTTTGCAATAATATATTATTTGTATATAAATAATAAATGATATTTAAGAGGTCGAGCTCGATCAGGCTTGAACTTGAGCTCGATTAAGCTATAAGAGCTCGAGCTCGAGCTCGGCTCGATTCGAGCTTTGTTTTCAAAGCTCGAGCCCGGCTCGTTTGTAATTATTTCCCAAGCTCGAGCTCGGCTTGTTTAGTATTTATTAGTTAATATGTTAAATAAAAATAGCATAAATAATAGTTCAATTAGGCTCGTGAACTCGATAAGTAAAGCTCGAGCTCAGGGCTCGTTTACTAAACAACTTTAAATGAGTGGTAAATATTATTAAATATTAAAAAACCCTAATATTACACTAGGCTCGATAAAGCTCGACGGGCCTAACGAGCTTCACATGCCAAGCTCGAGCTCGATATAGCTCGGTTCGTTTTGAGCTTTTTGTCGCGAGCTACTCGAGCTCGTTTGTACCCCTACTCACCTACGTTAATGACGTTCTTAAGTAGGAATCGATGATATCTCCCATTATTCCAAATAAGCTAAGTCTTCTCTCTACGGAGATGCATAAAGATCAGGGGGTCTAACCTAACGTCTCGAAAAGTTCCTTCATTATTTTCATTATTTGAAACGTGGTTTGCGCTCGGCTTAGGACAATTGAAAAAATAAATAAATAAATAAAACTTTTTTTTTGATCGGCGAAAAATAAATAAAACTTAACTATTGATAAATAGTTCAATCAATTTGCCAACTTTTAGGAGGTGTTTGGGATTGATTATTTAAAACAGATTATGCGTTTTGAAAAAGCAGGGGTGAAGCTGCTTATAGATTATTGCATTTTAGTAGCCTAAAAACTGATTATCTGCGTTTTCAAAACGCAATTCCAAACACTAAAAACTGATTATCTACGTTTTCAAAACGCAATAATCTAAAAATCAGATTCAAAACGCAATCCCAAACAGCCTCACTTGAACAGTGTTTAATTAGCAATAACACATATTTTGTCATTTGTGATTTTTTTTCCTTCATAGTTTTACCAATTAGCCCCTAAACTTTATATTTTCACTAATCATTTTTAACTTCAACACTTTTTCACTTTATACTTCGGTCCCCACAGTTTTCATCTTTTACTAGTTTCTGGTTTTTTATTTCGGTTTAAATTTTGCGAGTTAACATGTTGTAAAAGGCGTCTACGGTTTAACATTTTTACTTATATTTTTTCTCGGTTAACGACTCCGTTGCAACGCGTGCGTCCTAGCTTGACTTGGTAATTCTTTATATTTTTACGTTTTCGTCTAAGTTTTATGCGTTAGTGCACTGCAAAGGGCGTGCGTGGTTCAATATTTTTACGTCTATCTTTCAAATGGTTTTAATGGTTCCACGCAACACTTGAATCCCAAATACTAGTTTATTCATAATCAAATTAGTTCATTGATATTAAAAAAATTTCTCACCCGTCACATGTATACTAATTAAGGAGAAATTAAACATTTAAAACTTGTTCATGCGTTAATCGGATATTTAGTGGGGTGACACGATACTTCAATAAATTAGAGATTAAACTTAAAATACTCATTGTTTGTGCGTTTTATTGTCCATTTGTCACAACATTAATAATTGTATACATGCACAACTAATTGGGTTGGTTCCGTCGATGAAGCCTAGCTCAATTGGTGAAAATTGGGGGAGCTAGTGTAGAAGTCATGTGGAGGTTGAGGGTTCGATTCTTGTCAGAGTTATATCTACCACATGTGGAGGTTTCACCTAGATCCTCAATCCATGTGGAATGAGTAATCAGTACAGGCTGGCCCAGGTGTTAGCCGGAGCTCCACCGGTTACACCACTTGCCGTTCAAAAAAAATTGGGTTGGTTCTATAATTAAATAAGTTATTTATAATTAGCTCCATGCACACATAAAATTACCAATTTGAAATAACTTGGCAATTATCGAATTTTAATATTTGTTTTACATCAATAAGTAACATACCTTTTCTTGGTCATTTGTTTATCATTGTTTATTTTCTAATGACATTTAAACGCTTATTTACAGATTGCAAAAACTATCTCCGGACTTCATTAATTCTTATGGGAGAAATTGGAGGGAATGATTACAACCATCCAGTAATGGTTGGAAAATCCATTGATGAGCTCAAATCATATGTTCCTCTTGTTATAAACACCATCGTCTTAGCTATTAATGTATACACTAGTACATGTATATGTATATGTATATAAAATACAATTTAACATGCACTAAATGTAACTAATTCATTTGTGACATGTAGGAACTCATTGAGCTTGGGGCTGAGATGTTTGTTGTCCCAGGAAACCTACCAATTGGATGCTCAGCGGCGTATTTAACGATTTACTATGGCTCTGATAAAGCACAATATGATAACACAACGGGTTGCTTGATTACACTAAACAAATTTGCTGAGTACCACAATGAATTGCTCCAAATAGCATTAAATCAAATCCGGGAAGCTCATCCAGGCGTCAATATCATTTATGCTGATTACTACAACGCTGCTATGCAGTTTTTCCGCTCTCCAAAAAAATACGGTAATTAAAACTTACTAAATATCCAGGCGTTTATTGAACGACGGAGGTCTAGGGGTAGCGACCAGTAGCTAGGGGTCCATGGGGTAAAACCCTTGGCTGGAATTATAACTGAGGGGGTCGATGACAACTTTGTTATTTGGTACCAATACTATTTGTTGATACCAAACGTAACAGTAGTGAAAATACATATACTTGCTAGTTGTTTAGTTATGGTAGCTATTAATGCCCACTGTCATATCATACATGAAAGGTAGAGGCGGTGATGGTTGGGGCCAGGGGTGTCCTGGCCCCGCCCTTTTTTTTGCTCCGTATTATAATTTTACGTTTTCTTTTTGTCAGAAAATTATATATGTATTGAGTACGGCTCCCGCCGTTTTAAAGGTCGTATGACTTTCGGCCCCTTAAGAAAAATTCAAGCTCCGACAAGGATAAAAGGTTGATATAGTTCATTGAACTAGGGATGAGCTCGGGACGGTATTGGTACCGAACCGATACCGATTCCGACAATACCGATACCGAAAAGTCCAAAAAACCAATACTGATACCGATTATACCGGTACGGTATCGGTATTGGTACGGTACCGGTGTGGTATCGGTATTTTACCTTAAAATACCGATACCATACCGATCCCGTACCGATACCGATAATACCGAAACCGAAAACCTCTAAATGTGGGTACCGATACCGAACACCCTTGGTTCGTTATCGGTATCGGTTCGGTACGGGATCGGTATTTTTCGGTTCGGGATCAGTTTTCGGGACCGTATGCTCATCCCTACATTGAACCGTTTGAAACCCTATATAAGGAATCATTTGGCATGATTTAAGCTATCAAATTCACATAAATTCTGATACTATTTTCATTCATGTTTATATACACAATTATTTTTTTTAACAGTGAATATCATTACAAGGGATTACTAAACTTAGATCTATTTTTCAACCACAAGTAAGACCATGATTTAACCAAAGCAACTAGCTCTACGACCCGAGGATTAACACCCTCAAACACCTTAGCATTCCGAGTTATCCATAAAGCCCAACATGTGATCATCATAATCCCCCGAACCACTTTCTTCGCCCATTTGTCCCCATGAACCTTCTCATGAACAGTCAATAAATCTTTAAAATCAAAGGCAATGATCGGGTCAATTTTACACCATTTACCAATCGCCGACCAAACTCCGAGGGAAAAGCCACAACCTGTAAATAAATGAAGGGTATCCTCGTCTAAAGCATCACATATACCCAATTATTGAACATATTTGTCTTACATAATCAATATTTTAAATTACCACCAAAATAATTTTTATTTGAAAGATTTTTTTGAACGATCAACTAAAGTATTGCCGGGTACTCTGTACACGGCCCCTAATGGCCGAAAGGGGCCCCATACGGCCTCTAGTCCATACGGACAGAGCCCTTCGGCCCACCCGTCTCCTGTTCCAGGGAAAACCCGGCCCACAAACCGCCCGAAGGCACGACGGTAGTGAACCGGTAAAACCTGGAGGGATCAGGAGTCGAACTCATGACCATAAGGGTCAAGGGTCTTTCCATCACTTCCCAACCACCTACCCCACCACAAAGGTGGGGGTATCCATCACATGCCTCCCGTAAAAATCGAACCCGACTCCCTCAAAGAGAGAACCGGCCCTTTTACCACTAAGCCACATGATCAGGATATTTTAATTTGAAAGTGAGAAACACGATTCAAAAGTTATCCAGAGTTAACTCCAATTATAAAACACCACATTTTTGTGTATTGATTGTATTTAAAAAAAAAATTGTGGATAAAAGATACATAAATTTAAATTTTACGTATAGAAAATCTTTTAGTTCGTCATTACTAAATTAACAGGTAATTAGTAAATTAGAGAATATTACAAAATTTAAATTCTGTTTTAGGTTTAAATTTTTTTAAAGAAAGAAGCCCGGCGATAAATAATTTTTTATTACAAAAAAACAATATATTTTGACTTGATTTTTGAACTAGACTTTATAACTTTCTATTTTTTACCTCTTAGGTAAACCCAAATCTAACTATTATTACACCATGCGTAATGAGCATTATATAGGTATAAATAAGCTTGATAACGCCTTCAACATTTTCCCTATGGGTGTTATAGGGAACTTGAAGAGGGAGGGACATTTCTAGTATAATGCCTAAAGAGTAGAAAAATATGAAAAATAATGTTTAAAATGGCATTAACTATTACATATTTTTTGAATGAACATTATGATGCTGATGTGGCGAAAAATACCCCTTAAGTGGCATTAATCATTACGGATGGTCTCATTGCTACAAGATGACCATAATAGCCCTCCTTGACTAAGTTGTATGAAATACTGCAGGATTCACAAATGGAGCCCTAAAAGCTTGTTGTGGAGGCGGAGGACCGTATAACTACAACGAACTAGTAGCATGTGCTGATCCATCTTCTACGAGTTGCAATCAACCTGAAACGTACGCTAATTGGGATGGATTGCACTTAACAGAAGCGGCATACCATGTGATTTTTGAAAGTTTATTTCAGGGAACATATACTACACCACAATTTAAGTTTTTCTGCCCTACATTACATGTACAAGCAAGAAATGCATCAAGTGTGGTTCAAAGCATCTAGTGCAAGTAAACGAAGCTTGTAAAGGTTTTTTTTTTTTTTTTTTTTCCTAAGGGTTGTGATTATATTTAAATAATGCAATGTAATATCCAAGCTTGTAAATACTAGATATTTTTTGTAAATGTCATTTACATGTAACTAATGTAATGTGATATCTTTAACTGGATGTATATAAGCATATGCCATGTTTAAGGGGATGTAATTAGTGCTACCATTGTTTCAATTTTGTTTGATTATATATATATATATATATATATATATATATAGAGAGAGAGAGAGAGAGAGAGAGGTTTAGAATCTTGTACAAAGTACATTTTTCGTGAGAGAAGTGTGAGAAGGACTAAGAATTGACATGTAGACATCATGTTTTGGATTTAGAAATGATGTTTTAGGTTGTTTTAACTTGAAAAACACCAAACACAACAATCTAAAACACAATACAATGTATTATAGTCATTAAATTTAAAAAACAGCTAAAACACACTACTTAACGCTTAAAACACACTGCTAATGTTCTTAGCTTGGTGTTTTAAGTTTTAAGCCTAAAATACATTGTTTTCGGTTTTTAATTGTTATGTTTGGTGTTTTTATAGGCAAAACAATCCAAAACATCACGACTAAGTTCAAAAAATGATGCATAAGTATCAATTTTTAATACTTCTCACACTTCTCACAAAAAAAAAAAACACTTTGTACACGATCTTGACCCTATATATATATATATATATATATATATATATATATATATATATATATATATATATATAGGGGGAGGATAAATTGAAAACCCTCTCCAGTTAAGAAAACTATGAAAACTACATCTGATCCATCCATTCTTCCTAATCAATGGTTCATGTTCAAAAGCACTTTCCAGCATTTAATAAAGATGTTTTCTTTTGCCAAAAAGTACATAAAGGGTAAAATAGTCAAACAAGACATGACAAACTTTGTCTTGGTAGAAGAAACCTGCCATGTACAGAGTTTTGTTTTTTTTTTGTTTTTCACTTTTCAATATCTAATCTCTCTCTCTCATATTAATCTTAATTTTAAATTCAAAACAAACTCAACTCACTTTCCATTTCCATTTCTACCTCCACTTACTAGTTACTACCCATCTGTTACGAATTTGCATTTGTAACCATCATTTTATACATACGCGTGAGTAATTTCATATCTTTTAGCACGACCCACTGTAATACCAAATGTAACATAATTTTTTTTAGATTTTCTACATATGTAACTAGAAAAATTCACCCTTTTAAGGATTGTTACTAGCTAAAAGTGTTACATGTTACTCTATGTTAAATTTGTGACTCATATGTTACATATATAATCATAATTTGTTACATTTTTTAACTAGAAAACAATGTTAAATTTATAACAAAAACAAAATGTGACTAAAGATGTTACATACACAACAACAATCCTGTTATTTAAAGTTAACGTAAAATAAAATACAATAAAAATAACATGAAAGTAATTAAAAACATGAAAAAGCTTATCCTCCCAAGAAATGATTCACTATCTTGCATGCCTACAATATGCACAAAATAAAATGTACAAAGGGATTAACATAAAGTGACTAAGAGACTAAAATAAAGCTATAATAATACGATAAAATATTAAAAACTAAACATATATATTAAGTGAATGAGTGCAATTCTAAATATAATTGTTATTTATGTTTTTAATATATAATAATAAAACTCTATACTGGTACATTTGTTACTATGTATGTAACATTAATTAGTTGTGACAAATTAAAAAACATGGGGAAAAAAAGATGTAAACAACATGACCAGATTTATGTTACAAATTAAAAAAACACAAAGATAACAGAGACTAATATATAATTAAAAGATAATCGAAACACTCATTGCTGGGGAGTACGACCGATGGCCCGTCGGTAGGTCTCATACTTCTATCTCATTCTCGTTCCTTCGTAGTTGGCCGATCCAGTTAACAAAAAATGAGAAACGCCGACTAGGATTACTAGATCTTACCTTAAACATCATTGGATCTGTTAACTACCTGATTTGTTAATCACCGCCAGCAGAGAAGATGTTGGAAAAACAAGAAAAATGAAAATAGAAGATATGTCCATAGATTTTTTTTTTTCTCCTTGATCTTTATATTAACAAAAAAAAATGAAAATGGTGGCAGATCTACCAATGGATAAATATATAGTGGGTGTAGGTGGTTCTTTGAAGAGAGAAGGAGAGAGATTGAGGTTTGAAAATGATAAACATAGAGATGAGTGAATATGTCAGGAGCATGAAAAAAGAGAGAGAAATACATAAGTTAAATGACACAAATGACCTTATAACTTACAATAAAGAAAGTGACGTGGATGAGCATGAACCATTCATTGAGTTTCATGAGTTTCTTTAACTCAATGGAGTTTCCCATTTATAATTACCCTATATATATATATATATATATATATATATATATAGGGCCGGGTATCGTAAAAAGTAACAAAAGCGTGCGAATTACATGATAATTACGTAATGAATGATAAAGACATGTATTTTGAATGACATAAATTACGTAATCTGTTCTTCCTAATTACGTAATAAAAAAACACATAATTACGTAATGCTTTCATGAACAGACAAAACACATTCATGAACGGACAAAAACATTACGTAATTATCATTACATAATTATCATGTACTTCGCACACTTCACACGTTTTGGAGACTTTGTATTTGAACCGGTACTTATATATATATATATATATACTACTATATAGTAGGTGCTGGACGGGTAAAGTTGTCATTTTATATTCATACATAAGGGCAAATTTGTAATTTCATTAAAATGACAAGACAAATTTAATTAAACAATTAAGTTCTATTGATTAATGGCAAAACAAAAAAAAAAAACAAGAAATTAATGGTCATTAATACAACAATTAGGGCATGTTTGGTAGCCTCTTAATGAGGCTCTGAACCATTTAGTTATGAATGGTTTAGCATTCAGACTGTTTGTTTCAACCTAAAAAAGGCTCTGAATAGAATGGTTAAGAGCTGAACCATTCAGACTTTGTGCATAGCTGAACCATTTAGCACTTAATCATTCAGAGCATCTTAACCATTCAGACCTTTTAATAATTCAGCACTTAATCAACCAAACAGCCCCTTATATTGTATTGATTAAAAGTTGAGGGTTAAAAGAAAGGCAAAAACAATAAACAAAAAATTAGTTTGTATAACGTTACACCATTCACAATTTTATATCCCTATATTTTGTACGTCTTATATAAATCTTGGAATTAGCCTGTGGAGATTAACAAACAACTAGCAAGAATGCACTTTACCCATCATGCTTTCGGGTAACAACATAATGTTCTTTTTTTAATCAATAATATAGGATAAATTTGATCCAGTTATAAGTTGGGTTGAATCTCTATAATATAACAGGTAAAAGTAATAGGTGAATTTGATTTACGTTTGAATTCAGATCAAGCTAAATAAACAAAATTATATATATACTTTATATAAAAGAAATTCAAGTTATATGTAATTCAATTTGATTTTTCTGGTCGAATCGGGTCGAAAATCATAAATTTGACCAAATGCAACATCCAAACACTGCGCAGCACCGCCGCAACGCGCGGGCTCCTGCTAGTATATATATATATATATAGGGGTGGTTAAAATAAAAACCCACTCAAAACGAAGAAACCCGGGAAACTCTGACTTCCCGAACTTTTTATCATCTGAAAAAATTAGGGTATGTAATATACATGATTTTAAGAGTTTGAGCCAAAAAAATCAAAAAAGCGCAGAGTGGATATTTTTAAAAAAAAATAAATAAGTTTTTGTGTAACATATGTAACATGTCTGTTTTTGTGTAACATACGTAACACAAAAAAAACTTATTTATTTTTTTTTTAAAATATCCACTCGGCGCTTTTTTGATTTTTTTGGCTCAAAACTCTTAAAATCTGTTTTTGTGTAACATAAGGGAAAGGGATACTTAAAACCCTCTAAAACGAAGAAACTCGGGAAACTCTAACCTCCCAAGCTTTTTATCATCTGAAAAAATTATGGTATGTAATATACATGATTTTAAGAGTTTTGAGCCAAAAAAATCAAAAAAGCGCCAAGTGGATATTTTTTTAAAAAAAAATAAGTTTTTTTTTGTGTTACGTATGTTACACAAAAACAGACATGTTACATTTGTAACACAAAAAACTTATTTATTTTTTTTAAAAATATCCACTCGACGCTTTTTTTATTTTTTTGGCTCAAAACTCTTAAAATCATGTATATTACATACCCTAATTTTTTTAGATGATAAAAAGTTCGGGAAGTCAGAGTTTCCCAGGTTTCTTCGTTTTGAGTGGGTTTTTATTTTAACCACCCCCTATATATATATATATATATATATATATATATATATATATATATAGTTTAAGTATAAAGTGAAAACCCTCTTGAGTTGAGAAAATCTTTGAAAATCCATGTAAAAAAACATTAATGAAGGGGTAGGGTACCAATTCTCGCGCGCAGGCTCAGCCTACCCCACAACATTGCTATTAAACATACCCGCGAAGAGCTTACCATTCATAATGACAACTCCAAGCTCATGATACACCTCCGCGGAATCCATCTCACAGGTGGAGTGCAATCTGCCTGCGTGAGCCCATGCGCCAGACCTAGCGATGCTCACCCGCGGAAAGTGACAACTGGCTACACCAAGGTGAAACTCCCCTTAAGCTCTCACTTACTGCACTACCTCCCATGTGTCAGATGTCACCTCAGTAAGCCGCCTGACACCCCCTGACAACAGCAAGAAAAGGAGATCTCTGCAGTCAACCACAATGCGCCACGTGTACCAGTGGCAGGGTGCCGCCCCTGACGACCAACCACAGCGCGCCACGTGGACAAATGGCAGGACGCCACTTGCACCCGGTTAATTTTATAAAAACTCTCCAAACCCAAATGGATGGGCTTCTAGAAGGCAGGCCCAACTTCCGGGCCCAAACCCATTACGCCTGTTAACGTAGGTCAACGAGACCGAACCACTTATATCTTGTGTTTGTGTACCATCTCTTTATCCTCTATTTGTCTTACGGGACATGGATCTAACCTCGGTGTGAGCAAAGGATTATATCCTGTAGTGAAAATGACGGACGGTTAATCATGCATCTGGTGGTGACGTTGATAGCCAAAAGACAAGGGGGTCTATGCACTAATTGGGTTTGTCCCGATTGCTAAGTATTGTGTGCCTTATGTCCAAGGCTTGATACAAAACCACTATCGAGCCGGGGGTCTCATTGGAAGCAGCCTCTCTATTCCCACGGGGTAGAGGTAAGGTTGTTTACATCTTACCCTTCTCAGACCATACATTAGCCTTTGCTATTGGTAGGATTAACTAAGTATGATGATGATGATGATGTTTGATAGATGGGTTTATCTTTTCAAGGTAGGTAAGGGTAGGGGTGCAAACGAGCCGAGTCGAGCCCGAGCTTGACCAGGCTCGAGCTCGATTATCTTATAAGAGCTCGAGCTCGGCTCGTTCATAATTTCCCAAGCTCGAGCTCTGCTCGTTTATTATCTATTAATTAATATATTGAAAAAATAATATAAATAATAGTTCGTTTAGGCTCGTGAGCTCGATAAGTAAAGCTCGAGCCCGGGCTCGTTTACTAAACAACTGTAAATGAGTGGTAAATATTGTTAAATATTTTATAAAAATAATATTACACTAAGCTCGATAAGGCTCGACGAGACTAACGAGCTTCACATGACAGGCTCGTGCTCGGGTTCGATAAATAAACGGGCTTTGTTTTAGGCTCAAGCTCGGCTTGAGCTCGATAAGGCTCGTCTCATATCTAGATTTTTACCGAATCGAGCTCGAGTAGCTCGCGAGCTGCTCGGCTCGTTTGCACCCATAGGTAAGGGCAATTTTTTGGTAATTTAGTTTAAAATATTATTATCATTATAAACATATAATAAAAAATATTTCATATAAAAACTGATTTTTATAAGATTTAATTCAAAACTATAATTATCATTATAAGCTATAAATCAAAGAATACTTAAAGAATTTTTTTTTTTAATGATGATATGGTGTTGATATCTGTCATTATTTGGAACTAGTGGTTTTCTCGGGTGCGCGTTGCGCACCTTGTAAGTTGGTCGCCTATACTCGTTATTTCCGCGGTATATCCCCCCGCCGATGTGTGAGGGTGTTGTTTTAACATCTAATTTTGGATACAAAATAGATGCATTAAAACAATTATACTACAGCTACCGATACACTTCGTTTTGGATAACGACGACAAAATATGTGCAGCGGCACTTTGACTATTCGAATACAAAATTAGTTGCATGAAGAACTAAAGCTGCTTGGTGGGGCATTTGGAAACTTTCCTTTCATTGACAGTCCAGTTTCATGACTTGTATATCAAGGTTAATAATACTAATTCAGTATTAAATTATATATTTACTCTGTAAGATGGTATAATTTATTATTATAATCATAAAAGGGCCTTCAAATATTTGAAGTTTATGAAGAACTCACTCTTGTAGAAAGGCATACCATTGAATTAAAAGTTTACTTTTAGCATCAAAATTAGCAAGTTGTAGAGATTTAGGACACTCACCATACGTTATAATCAGTGGTCTTTTGGCTATGAATGTTGTCTCAAATCTTGTGGCTGATGGTTTTACATGTCGTGCATTTGGCACTGTGATGTCGCTGGTAGTTGCGCTGTCCATTTTTACCAGAATTTCGGCGCTGGTTAATACAGTATTAATAAAGCTGAAGACATTAAATCACCTCAAATGACTAATTGAAGAGTTAACCAATGCATAAACGATATTATTATATAAACCATGATAAGTATATTACGTATAATAAATAGTTTATAATTATCCACTTTGGTAGAATGACTCACCATTGATTAGTCATACTTAAAAAAATATAAACGTTAAAAAAGTGACAGGTCACCACCCCACATGCATTGTGGCATTGGAGACCGGTACTATTGCTCTACTACTAAAAGAAGAAAACGACCTACGGTAGACATGAATCGAACCCGGGTGGAATGAATATAAAATGAAAATGAAAACAATCTAACCTACTGTGCTGCGAAGATAACTGTTAAAGCCATAGGAAAACAAAACTAAAAGGAAACAAAACGGGAAAGCATGTAAAAAAGCACTATTCATGAAGGTTAGGAAATTAATATATAGGATAATATTTAATTAAAATAAAGCTTTTTAGGTTTTATAACATTAATTTCATGTATTTATACCTTTATTTAATGCATTTTTAATTAAAATTTTAGTCAAAGTTAAGTTTTGGTTATTAACTAAAATTAACTGGATCGAACTGAAAACCTACAATCTAGCTAAATAAACCAAACCAATTAACCAGTTAGTTAATAAGAAATTTATTATACACGCCAATTCACCCATTCAAAATGTTCCACGTTGTCAAGGAGTTCCACCAGCGATGCATCGTTTACTCTATTACTCCGTTGAGTCCAAAGCAAATGTCAATTCTTTTATAAAGCCCAATAATATATGAGCCACTTAATTCCGCTAGATCCTTCAACATAACATTTATACTGGTTCATTGAAAATGTTACATGAGGTCGGCCCAACAGAAACTCCAGGTCAGCCCACTTTTTATTACGTTTAAATGAATAATACATCGGTACATGATCCATCCATTTAGGGTAAATTTTACAAATCTGGCTAGTAGCTGAAAGCTTGTAGCTAGATGCTGGAAGCTGGTAGCTGTAGCTGAAAGCTGGTAGCTGTATATTTTTAAATATATTTTGGTGTTCGATAGAGTAGTTAGAGCTTTCAATAAAATGTATTAAACGACCAAAATAAGCATTAACTAAAAGTTTGTAGACATGTTTTTTTTTATTTTTTTTATGATAGAATGTGTATTTGTATCATTTACTCATTAAAAGTTTGTAGCTAGTAAGAGCTTCTTCTTAAACGCTAGTACTAGTAGCTTTTCAATATAAAGTTTTTTCTCATAACCTAAAAGCTTCAAGCTCCTTCAACCATTGAAACTCCTAAAAGTTCCTTGCTAAACCTACCCTTAACCTATTTACTTTTCTCTAATACCTTATGTTTCTTTCAACTTTTGAAAGTCAAATACTCTCTAATAACATATGTCCATTAAAAAAAAAACAAACCTAGATATGCAACTGTATTTATTTTTCTCTTCAGATTCAGCAATATTCAGCACTGGACTCAAAATTTATTTTCTAAAAGGGAGGCGATAGAAGGGCTTAACTAAACTTTTAAGGAGGTAGCCGGTATTCGTATTTATGGTTTTTTATATCATAAACTATACAAGTGCCAATACCGTGATGTAGGGATGGTGTTGGTACAATACCCGTACCAAAAATACTGGTAGCAGATCTTGACAAAAGTGGGCGCCAAATATATTGGTACGGTACGGGTGTGGGCTAGGGGTGTTCAGAATTCGATTCGAATTCGAAAAATTCGAAATTCGATTTAATTCGATTCGATTACCAAGAATTCGATTCGATTATTAAGAATTCGAATTCGATTCGATTCGAATTCGAGTCCAGTAAATCGAATACGAATCGAATACGAATTTATGATTTTAAATTCGATTCGATTCGAAATTCGAATAAAAAATTGTACATGTATATTTTTTTAAATATATATACACAAATACACATTATTATATACACAAGTATACACATTGGAAAAAATAACTTTTAAATTTTGGTCAAACTCTAAGAACCCATAGTGTCTATAACTTTTAGCATAACCATGTTTTATATATTTACCTTATATATCACAAAACTCTATAAAACTATACTCTCTACTATTTTTACTATTCTCGTATTTGACATATTGTTGTTTATCAATTTTGTAGATTTGTATTTTATATGTTAAAAATAATGAGTTTGTATTAGTTTTAAAACTAAAAGTAAAACAATTTGTTATTTAAGGTGAATTTGAACTAAATCAAATTTATTCGAATTCGATTCGAATTCGAGTTTCTTATTCGAATCGAATACGAATCGAATAAATTGAATTTTAAACGAATACGAATCGAATACGAATTCAGGTAAAAATATTAAAAATTCGAATAATTCGATTCGAATAATTCGAAAATTCGTTATTCGATTCGTTGAACACCCCTAGTGTGGGCATCGGTACTGAGATTTCAACATGTATACGCTTTGTTGTCGTTTTTGTTTTTCAATTCTTGACCATTCGTGTGAGTACCAAATATGTAAAATTGGTACGAGTACCAATACAATACGGATACCAAATAGGTAAAATCGATATGAGAATCATATTACCATAATACGAAAATTAAGCTTAATAACAAATACACATTCCATATTTAATTCGGTATACGTACCATATATACAAAAAAAAGTACGATACTAAAGGTACCGAATACTAAAATCAATAAAACTTGCTACCGATACATGTTTAGTATAGGCAAAACCGGTATGAGTACGGGAGTTCGGGGAAAAATCACATCTCTACCAGGATGAACCGAACCATTTCGGACTGAACAATATGGATATCAATATCAGCATTATCAAACCAATACCGGTTTTATTATTATCGAAACCGATACCGGTATTCGTTTTTATGGTTTTCGACTGATGTAAAACATGTGTCGATGTCGATATCTTATTAGGCGACTGCCAGGACCGTATCGAACCAAACCGAACATACCGACCGAGTTCATGCCGAGTGGCGTGGAGGAATCTGACTTGTATATCTTACAAATACTAATTTTATGAATTTTGAGTATATTTTGATTCTCTTATAACTTTTAAAATATGGTATTTATAAAAATTCTAAGTTTGTCATTGCATGGTACTTATTTATCAAAGTTACATCAAGGTTTATTTTTTATATTTTAAATGACGTGGTGTTTACCCATTCCGTTATTCCAGTAATATAAGTAATGCGTTATAAAATTCTAAATATACCGTTGCAAAGTGTTTATTTTTATTTATGTTTGGGTAAAAGTTTTTTTTTTTTTTTTCAAAATCAAACATGAGCAATATTATTGCTTTTTTGTGTCGTTTGCTAGTGACGAACAAAATCAATACCATCCTAACAAAATTGGTACTGATACCGATATTTGTTTCCATGGTTCTCTCGACGTTCAAGTATAAGTTTCGTTGAAAATAGAGTTTTATCTGCAATTAGGGCTGTAAACGAACCAAACGAACACGAACAAGGTCTTGTTCGTGTTCGTTTGTTAAGAAAATAACGTGTTCACGAACTGTTCATGAACATTTATCAAACGAGTTTTTCTGTTTGTGTTTGTTTGTTAAGAAAATAACATGTTCACGAACTGTTTATGAACACTTTCCGAACGAGATTTTCTATTCGTGTGTGTTTCTCAAGGAAATGACACGTTCGTTTTTGTTTGTGCTTATTTGTTAAATTTAGGTGTTGGACAAAAGCGAACGCAAACAAACACAAATTAATGTAAATGAACACAAACAAGCACACATGAACTAACGCATATTAAATTTCGAATAAAATCAACATTGTTTATCACAAACATTGTCACCAAAATATACTAATCCAATAACCTAAACATAGTTAGACATAATCTTAATCACATAATTACCATAACATAGTGTCTCATAAAAACTCAAAATTATCATTAAACTTGAAATTTTCATTTGATACACCCGGAATATTAGTTAATCAAAATAGGTGAAGTAATATTAAGTGTGATACACTAAAATATATATTAAATAATCTACCAATGAGAAATTTAAAGTACCTAAGTTAAAAACCCTAATGGACTATCGAAGGCAAAAAAACATAAACGAACACGTTACCGAACGTTCACGAACATAAATAAACGAACGCGGCCTCTGTTCATCTTCGTTTGTTATACTAAATGAACACAAACGGACTTCCCGCCAAACAGTTCACGAACTGTTCGTTAAACGTTTGGTTTGTTTACAGCCCTATCTGTAGGGGCGGACATATAGCATCGGGAGGGGTTGCACCCACTACCCCTCAACTTTTCTGGATTAGTGCAATTTTCATTTCTTTTTTTTACGTTTTTGTGTTATGTTACCTCTGAAGTTATATAACGTTACCTTTGATTTCTTTTAAAACCCAAAACATCCTAAAAGTTTTATTATTAGAGCATTCACAATAGGTTCTCCATCCCTCATCCACTAAGAACCAAATATTACACTAAAAATCATTACAGTTTCTCTCTTTTTCACTCATAACCATTTTAAACAAATATTAAAAATAAATATAGGAAAATTGTTTTCCTCAAAATATTTCTAAATATCCTCAAATATACCGATAAACAGTGGATTCCCCATTTTCTCCACTCACAAATGTGGTTTTCTCTCACAAAATTATGAAGGACCAAATGTGAGTGCTTTTAGCGAAAAAAAAAAAAGATAAAATCCCATAAATCCATTACTCTTTGACCCATTTTATCTATTATTTATAAGATTGAAGCTCATAAGGCTTAAGCCCAATTAGTTTGTTTAAAATTTGAATTGGAAAAAATA
This sequence comes from Ambrosia trifida, assembly GCA_028751855.1. Lineage (NCBI taxonomy): Eukaryota > Viridiplantae > Streptophyta > Magnoliopsida > Asterales > Asteraceae > Ambrosia > Ambrosia trifida. The sequence goes on along the minus strand of CM054129.1, from coordinate 126,620,477 downwards.
GGGTTGCAAACAAGCCGAACCGAGCTCGAGCTCGTTTAATTTATAAAAGCTCGAGCTCAAGAACAACTCGATTCGAGATTTGTTTCTAAAGCTCGAGCTCGGCTCGTAGGTAGCTTTTTCAAGCATGAGCTCGACTCGTTTGTTATTAATAAACTAAATTGTATTAATTATAATTATTATTTTATATATAATGTAGTATTTCTCTTAATTTTAAAATATTAATTATTATTATGTAAATATATATTTAATATACTAATTAAAATTTATATAAACAGTGGGCTCGTTTAGGCTCGTGAGCCGGCTCGAACTCGATAAGCAACGCTCATCTAACGAAAGAAGAAGAGGCTTAGGGGGGCGGGGTGCTCCACTGAAACATTTTCAACTTTACTGATTTACATCAATCCTACACTGCCACATTACTTCACTGATTTACTTCACTGAAACAGTTTTTGTAGGCAGCACTCCACTGATTCTTTACCCAACAATTAATTATTTTCACGCATAATAATATAATATTAATAATATATATTACCCTTTAATACTCTCTCTCCTCTCTCTAGAACTCACCATCTCTCTTTAGAACCTCCTGACTTCCCTTCCCATTCCTTCTTGAAAACCTCTTTTATCTTTCACTCAACTGTTCACGCCTACACTTTTGTAAATTATGTATCACCTACCTTCCCGTTCCTTAACATTTTTGTTTCAATTACTTATTGGGAGAGGATGAAGATAAAATATCAAGGAGAGAGAGAGAGAGATAGAAGGAGAAAGGTCAGTGCTTCACGGATCAGTAAGCAGAACCCGAATTTGGTTCACGGGACCACTACCAGCATGGGTGGCGACGGTGTTACCGTGCTGGTAGTGGGGTACCCGTGACCAAATCGGTAGGCGCTCCGTCCTCCCTTACAAGTGGAACTTAAAACAACGTGTTAAATGTTGTGAGTCGATCACTAGTTTTCACCAGGGTCGGCCCTAAGCATGGGCCGGGTGGTCACCGGCCCTGTCATCAAATGGGCCTGAACTTTTTTTAAAAATACACACACACACACACACACATATATATATATATATATATATATATATATTAAATTCTATATTTAGGATATATATATTTTTTTATATATTAAAGTCTTAGACAAAATTACACAGATTGTTCTTTATTTATTACCCAAATTGCACATTTTGTCCATTGTCTTTCATTTGCACTCACTCTGTCATTTATTTTCTCAATTTGCTACACCCTCTGTCCTTTAGCCTAACTAAGTTAGAAAAATTGGTTAACTTTATTTTCTACCTTTACGCTTTTAGCCCCTCTCGTTTTGAATCTCTTTATTTACTTTCCAACTGAGTCCAACCGATTTTATTTATTAATATAGAAATAAAATGAAAAGTTTGATCATCGTACGTTTTATACGAAATTCAGAAAAGAAACAGAAAAGAGGTAGAATTTGAATATTTTCAACAATTGTATATGAAATAATAATATTTTGACTGAATTACAAGTTTTGTCCTTTACGTTTATACCAAATTTCAACGTATGTCCTTTACCTTTAAAATTGATGAGATTTGTACTTTTACCTAAAATAAACAGATTTTGAAACATAAAGTACATAACTCGTCAATTTTAAACGTAAAGGACATGCGTTGAAGTTTGGTATAAACGTAAAGGACAAAATTGTAATTCAGTGTAATATTTTTGTAAGTTATTATGTAAATTCAAGTGGAATTAATTGGCGTCATGCATCCGAAATGAGTTGGAAAGTAAACAGCGAGATTCAAAACTAGAGGGGCCAAAAACGTAAAGTTAGAAAATAAAGTTAACCAACTTTTTAAACTTAGTTAGGCTAAAGGACAGATGGTGTAACAAATTGAGAAAATAAATAACCAAATGAGTGCAAATGAAAGACAATCGACAGAATGTGCAATTTGGGTAATAAATAAAGGACAATCTGTGTAATTTTGTCAAAGTCTTATTAGTGGAGTTGGAAAAACCATGCTAATTTAATATAGACGTATCAAGTTCAATCCTTGGCTCTAGCACCATATTCAATTTTTTTTAATTCATTTATCTTTACAAAATTTTGGGCCTAGTTTTTTTTTGCCTGATGCCCAAATTTTTTTAGTGTTCTTGGAGACGGCCCTGGTTTTCACGACCTGTTTTGCGATCGTCAATTTTGCAACCCTAGGAGATCCTGCGAGTTGATTGCTAGATTTGTGACCGTTATTTTTTTTATCAGCAAATTCCATTTATATCACCAAAACAAGTACACCAGTACATGCTAGTAAGGTACTAGCTACTACAATACAACACCAAAATTTCATATACAACAGTACCCAAAGATCACCTTCAAACAGATGGTATTTCAAAAGCTTTCCAACTGTGACATCCGTCACCCTCGTCTTTCGTCAGATTTACAAAAATAACCCTTGAAATATTTTCATTATAGTCCCTATAAGTTCGTCGTTTTCAAATTTAATTTTTGAAAATATATATATATATATATTTATTATGGGTCGGGTGTAAGTTTTAGTCAAATACGTATCTCGAACGTCAACGCAATGGATTTTATAAAAAATTCCAAGTTTTAGAGAGTTTTATAAAGTTTTAAAAAAAATATTGGTTAATTATCCTAACTTGGTTAGAGTATTTATAAAGAAAACATAACTAAAATCTTAATAAATTAACCAAGTTAAAGGTTGAGGGACTAATTCTGCCAAATAGGAAAAGTTTAAAAAAAAAAATTTCCCCTCCCTCTTCTTCTCGCGTTTTTCCGGCCGAAAGCATTCCGGCGGCCGGAATTTTGGTTCCGGCGACTTGTCCTTTGGATTCCTTGGCGTTTTAACATCTAATTATGTGGGTTTACGTTTCTCCTTTAATTATTGACGAATTCTCATCATTTAATTGAGTTTTAACGCGATTTTTAGTGAGTTTTAATCCGGGTTTTAGTGTGTAACGGCCGGAATTATTACAAACGTTATTGACGCGTTTTAGTCGACATTAGTATAAATCAATCACCTCATTCGCTTCTTGTACCTCTCCACGATCTGAAAACTAAAAAAAAATTACACAAAATCTGCTCTTAATCGCTTAGATTATCGTGAGTTCTATTAGAAGCTTTGGAGCTTCGTTTTCGGGTTGTTTCACGTCGTGTAAGTTTCCATTTTTTGTGCCGTTTTATCCTTTTGTTGTATCTCTATGAAAGCCCCTTAAAACTGATGCTTAATCGTTCATATATCTGGTTATTGAATCTGGTTCTAGGGTTAGGGTTCTTGAGTTAGTATTTGGGGAAGATGATGTAATGGTATTTATATTTATATAAATTGGTTTCTATTTTAATTTAACAAACTATTGGTATGGTGTAGTGGTTTGTCAGCTACTTTGTCACAATACAGATCTGGGTTCGACCCCTGTCACCTAAGGGTCTGATCCATATTTTTTTTTCCTTTTTATTTTTCTGTTTTATTAATATATTTATATATATATACATTAAACTTATAATATTCGTAGAAAATTCATTTTTGCTCCAAAAATTATGAAAATTTAGGTGTAGCTTCTTGACATCATAAAGAACATTTCCACATTTTTATTTTCTGAAAAATGTTTTATTTTTATATTTTTATTGAATTAAATTGTTTTAATCATAAATAATTGATAAAAAATTCATTTTTAATGATTTTAATCTCAAACATTTTGAGTAATTATTTCTAACCATTCTCAACTGAAATAAAAATTATTGGTCAAGAAAACATTTATTTTTATTAATTTTCCCATTTTAATCATTTAAACATGATTTAATCTCATTAAATCAGTTTTAAATATAAATAAGTTTATATAAATTTTGGGAAAATTATCCTAATATGTTTACATCAGAAATCATCCATTTTCTATAAAATAAATATTTCTGGATCACGTATAGTATTATTAGTCTTATTTACGTTTGGTTAGACATAATAAAACGTTTATTTATTTATACAATTTAAACATCTATTTTATAAATGTTTTTCTTATAAAATAGAAATACTCGTATGGTTTAATGTCTTAATTATTTTTTTGTTGAATCGTTGTGTAACACAAAAATTATTTATTTATATATTTATGATTATCGTATTATTTAAATTTAGTTAAAGTAACTAACTAAATTATTTTGTCTTAATTATTCAAACATATTGTTATCTAAATATTTAATTGGTAATAATTATATTACCTAAATCATATTTACAAACTTTAGTATATTATTTTAATATACAACTTTTACATTAATTCGACTAAATCATAAAAACTCTAATTCCCCAAATCGACTTAGCAAACCCTAATGCCTTAGACCCTAGATACCTTAGACTTTGTAGACTTTACCTTACTAGTATTTATATACGTTATAGGTTGAATTCCTCGGAATTTCCATTACTTAACTCACAACCGCTTAAGTGGATTTCGATCGCTTTCGCAAACTGTGAGTATATCTTTCCCCTTTTTACTATTTTACATTTCGGGGTGACTCATGTACTTACTATCAAGTTTGTATTTCCTTTTACTAAAATAGCAATTCCTATGTGTGTTTGCTTGTGTTATTTTGTGTATCTATGACCTGTCAAATCATTAACCGCTGGGCGGCCTGGCATTTCAATGAATAGTACTATGGTTTATACCCTTGTGACTCTGTTGAGAGTCCTCGTCATTGCTATGTATTACATTACTACTAGCGCATACTATATATATCTGCTTTCTTCTCTTAGGGTTGATTTGACCCGGATACCACTTATTACATCTTGCAAAATAACACACGGATTGCTAAAGTTTACCTTACTATATATAACAAACGGATGTACTCACCAATACATTATATGTGTTGACAAAATTGTTTTGTACATGTTTCAGGTGACGTTTGATGTTTCATGCTTTCACGCTTAGGCTGGACCTAGTGCTTAAATAAAAAGTTGAACATTTAATATTTCTGTTTGAGATTTCTATTAGACTTTTGTATTTTCTTTTTGGATAATGGAAGTTATTTGCTATTAATATTTACAAATTTAGTCCATGTGCTTTTGAACAATCGTCACTACGTGACACCTCGATGTTTCCGCCATCGGTTGGGGTGTTACAGATTGGTATCAGAGCCATGGTTATAGGGAATTAGGTTATTAGTAAATGCTTTTGACCTAGACTATAACTAAGCTACCCAATATATGCTTTCTTTTATCCTCATATTTCTTTAGATATATTTTCTCCTTTTACTTTTCATTATACTCGGAGAAGATTTTTATTCTACAAATGGAACGAAAACACCAAGTTAGGAGTGATATCCATACCTTGGTGAATAGTTTCACTCTTTATATGATTTAGTTATTTATTTATTTATCTTGGAATATTTTCCTTTCGAGATAGGAGACGTCCAAATCTCAAGGAATCTATCCCTCCAAAAGAAACTTACTCACTAAGCTAGGAGTGATATCCTTATCTTAGTGATCAGTTTTACTCTATCGTATTTTTACTTTTGAAGTATATCTTGAGTTAGGAGTGAAATCCACATCTCAAGGATATATGTCCACATCTCAAGTTCCGCTAGAGTTTTGAAATTTATTTGTGACGGGGCACGTGCAATCTGGAAGGGTGAGCGCCTGTATTCTGAGTTTTCTGTCTAGGTTGGTAATTCGCATAAATCCCAATCAGACGAGGGACCCGTTTACCTACCTGGGAATTCTCGGGATGAGCATTCACTTATAGGCTAAAGTACGTCCCCACAAGTCACTAATAATATTTCAATTACTTTAGTCAGTCAATAGTTTCTTTGGAAACACTCTTATATCTCGTTTTATACTTGGTATTGTTTTTCATACTGTTGGGTTTCAGTGGTGTCAACTTTACTTTCTATCAAAACGGGTTTGATATATTTATTATTAATTAAACATATAATTAATAAACGCAGCGGAATATTTATAAAATTTTGACAACAAAACTAACCGAACAGGATCTGGTTACAAAACATACAAACACGGTACAGACAATATTAATCTACCAATGAGATAGATATACCTGAGTGGTTAATAATTAACCGTTTGAGACACCGAGGTACAACGAACGATTGCTAGAACCGAACACGAAACGAGACGGGTGTGACTGTGGCAGCCTTGGAGTTGGCGGTCAGGAATGATGAGGAGCTTAGTAAACTGTTGGGATCTGTGACAATTGCGAATGGGGTGTGCTGCCTAATCTAATTTTTTTACGTGGATCATCTATATATATATATAAACTACCATGTGATCAGATTAGTATCATTATTATATAATGATAAGGAAGTTGGTTTTATTAGATAATCACAACATATTAGATAATGATGAAGTAATATAAATAATAAGATTGATCATTATCTAATCACTTGTTTGATCTCTATCGGGTCTTTAAATTCAATACACCTAGATCAAATCCAAGACGCGATTTAAAACCAATATACAATAAATAGGCCACAACCCGTTTATTAACAAATAAACATTATATTATTTATAACCAGTATAAATAATAAAACCCGTTTTATCGATTTATATAATTATTCTAGATAATTACATAAATAGATTTCGTCTCGTTAATTATTCGTAATTACCAGTTAATCAAGTTAAGTGGATTTAATGTTCGTTGCCCAAGGTGTAACTCTTACGGGTCACAGCTCAGTCAGTAGCGTTAGTTATCGAAACCGTACATATAAATCCAACAATCTCCCACTTGGACGGCCTTCGATAAAATCCTCACGCAGACAGTCAGCGGTGCTCTAGCTGCACGTGGCTGCCCCCAACAAGGTATGACACTTTAAAGTCATTAACCAAAACATCTTGTTTTAGACAAGACAATAGACTTATGGCAATCGTTGTCATTCATCCTTTCCGTAAAAGACATCAATTGAATCAATGAGACATGGATTAAGTTCATTCTCATATGGTGTTCAATCATTATTGTTCTCGATCAAGATTCATAGTGGTCCAATCAAACACACAGTTAGTTTGGGTAAGGCCTTACACTTCACCAGTTTGAATCAACGAGGGCGCCACGATGTCTAACTGTTACATATCATGTAAGAGTACAGAATCCCTTATCGAATACATACAACTCCCACTGAACTTCCGAACTATTCCCAATTAAAGCCTTTATGACTGGCAGTTACGCGACAGCGGTTGACAGTAATCAAAGAATAATCCTTGGTAAACGGAAGTTCTAATATGCATCTCAGGTCAGAGGATACTAAATGAGTATACCAATATCAAAACATCTTATGACTAAGATCCATGAAGATGATTTGAAGCGAGTTACATCCAACGTCATTCACAATGAGGTCTGTGAACTTGGAGTTAACTACTTGAGTCCAAATTCAGAATAGTCTTAATTCAGAGTCGTTCCCACGAGTCTGATCGACTACGGATAATTTAGAATATAATATTCATGGATTAAACGTATTAAAATCGAACACAGTTATAAGATTCAGAATTATATTTAACTAGTAAATAAAACGAATTCAAAAGTACAACTGTTTAAATGTTCGTACATCCAAATACTAAATCAAAACATATGGCTAGCTAATCTAAGCCCTATAGCATCCCTATGCTGATCATGCTTGTCCTGAGTCATGGGCTTAGTAAATGGATCTGCTAGGTTTTGATCTGTGTTTACTTTGCTTATCATGATGTCTCCACGTTCCACAATTTCCCGTATATAGTGGAATTTTCTTAGAACGTGCTTGACCTGGTGATGAGATCTGGGCTCTTTGGCTTGAGCTATAGCACCTGTGTTATCACAAAAGATCTCAATGGGTTTCCGAATGCTTGGAACCACATCAAGGTCGGCTATGAATTTCTTCATCCAAGCAGCTTCCTTTGCAGCATCTGATGCGGCTATATACTCAGATTCGGTGGTTGAATCCGCCACAACACTCTGTTTGGAGCTTTTCCATGAGATAGCTCCTCCATTCAGAGTGAATACAAAACCTGATTGTGAGCGAGAATCATCTCGGTCACTTTGAAAACTGGCATCAGTGTAACATCTTACAGTGAGCTCTTCTTCCACTCCTCCAAATACTAAGAACATATCTTTAGTTCTTCTCAGATACTTTAGAATGTTCTTGACTGCAGTCCAATGAGCTATGCCAGGACTTTGCTGATAACGGCTAGTCATGCTTAAAGCATACGAGACGTCAGGTCTAGTGCATAACATAGCATACATGATAGAACCAATCGCAGAAGCATATGGAATTGCTTCCATTCGCTTAATATCAATGTCCGTTGAAGGAGATTGCGATTTGTTCAAGACAGTACCTTTAGTCATAGGAACACCTCCTTTCTTGGAGTTTTCCATCTTAAAGCGTGTCATCATTTTGTCTATGTATGTACTTTGACTTAGCCCTAGAAGCCGCTTAGATCTATCCCTATAGATCTTGATTCCTAGAATGTAAGCTGCTTCTCCAAGATCTTTCATTGCGAAACAAGTCCCCAAATAGTGTTTAACTTCGTTAAGCATAGGGATGTTGTTTCCAATTATCAGTATATCATCCGAAGTTTTATCATGATTTTCTTTATGATACTCATAATTTTTCTTACATCAATTTATAATTACTATATCTCATGTTATGTGTTACTTGTCTTGATATAAACTATGGCATTTCCAAGATTTTTGGAATCAAATCTCATAATTATTGTGCACTTTTGTAGATGTCTGATCGCGAATCTCGTAAGAGAGCCTCGAAGCGTCAGGCTAAACTGAAATCTGATCAGCGTATCGCGACTATGCTCAATGACAAGTTGGAAACACTTGTTCCCAACATCATTAATGCTATTATTCCAAACCTTAACCTGAACGGTAGCTCGAATGGAAACTCTAACGGGAATACAAGTGGAAATGGTGGGGCTAGTGAGAATAAGTGCACTTTCAAGCACTTCAACTCTTACCATCCCAACAAGTTTAATGGCACTGAGGGAGCCACTGGGTTACTTGAATGGTTCGAAAGTATGGAGAATACGTTTATTAATAGCGACTGTCCAGATAACCTACGTGTTCGTCATGCCTCGGGTGTTCTTCAAAAGAGAGCGCTTACTTGGTGGAATGGTGAAAAACATGCTCGAGGGACGGAAGCTGCTTTAGCTATGTCTTGGGATGATTTCAAAATCGCCATGACTACTGAGTTCTGTCCTCGTAGTGAGATGAAGAAATTGGAGGATGAGTTCTATCACCTCAAACAGGATAGTGGAAACAATGTTCCCTACAACAACCGTTATCACGAGTTAAGCTTACTGATTCCTCGTATGGTAACCCCGGTATCCTTGGCTATTGAGAAGTATATTGAGGGACTGCCACCTCAGATCCATGATTCAGTTATGGGAAGTAAACCTGCTACTGTAGAAGATGCCATTCGTCTCGCAGCATCTCTTACTGACAAGCATGTCAAGGATGGTACTCTAACTCGTAAGGGTACTAAAAGATCTACTGAAACCCCTGCTACTACTGAACCGTCTCAAGCGAACTCTGTCTCTACCTCTAGTTCCAATAAGAAACGAAAAGGTGGAAACCAGAACTATGTTGTTGTTACACCCCTTAACCAGGTTCCTGTTGCAAACACATCTACTACACCCCAAACTCAAAAGGTTCAGGGAAACTATTTGGGATCACACCCTAAATGCATTTCATGCAACTTTCACCATCCAACTACTCGACCCTGCTATAAATGTGACACTTGCGGCAAAGCAGGCCACACTGCTTCTCACTGTCGGGAAACTGAACCTGGGAATGCTCAAAACCAGAGGACTGGTCAACCCAGAGCTTGCTATGCTTGTGGTGATCCTAACCACAGGCAAGATAGGTGTCCTCATTTAGCTGCTTTCATTCAATCTCGTCAGCAAACCCCAGCAATTCAAGCAGCTCCAGCCCGTGGTCGTGCTTTCAACATCAACGCTAACCAAGATCAAGCTACCAACGACGTTGTCAATGGTACATTTCTTATTACTAACTTATATGCTTCGATTTTGATATCGGTATGGATAGGGGTTTTGTCTCGTTAGAAGTTGAACCTTTACTTGCTCGTACTTGTCCTCACCTTACCTTACCCATCCTTTTGCTATGGAGGTTGTTAATGGCAAATCTTATTCTTATATGCTCCGTAAATGCACGTAGAACCTAAACGATTATAAATTTTCTGTTAATCTAATACCTGCTTTTAGGAACCCTACGAACCGAGTTTATAAACCTTTCTTGGATCAAGTCGTAACTGATTTTCATCGATAACATGCACACATACACCAGAAACCTCCACTTGAAAGAAATTTCGATACGAAATTTTCTAAAGTAGGGGAGCCTGTGACATCCGTCACCCTCGTCTTTCGTCAGATTTACAAAAATAACCCTTGAAATATTTTCATTATAGTCCCTATAAGTTCGTCGTTTTCAAATTTAGTTTTTGAAATATATATATATATATATATATATATATATATATTATGGGTCGGGTGTAAGTTTTAGTCAAATACGTATCTCGAACGTCAACGCAATGGATTTTATAAAAAAATTCCAAGTTTTAGAGAGTTTTATAAAGTTTTAAAAAAAATATTGGTTAATTATCCTAACTTGGTTAGTGTATTTATAAAGAAAACATAACTAAAATCATAATAAATTATTCAAGTTAAAGGTTGAGGGACTAATTCTGCTAAATAGGAAAAGTTTTAAAAAAAATGTTCCCCTCCCTCTTCTTCTCGCGTTTTTCCGGCCACAAGCATTCCGGCGGCCGGAATTTTGGTTCCGGCGACTTGTCCTTTGGATTCCTTGGCGTTTTAACATCTAATTATGTGGGTTTACGTTTCTCCTTTAATTATTGACGAATTCTCATCATTTAATTGAGTTTTAACGCGATTTTTAGTGAGTTTTAATCCGGGTTTTAGTGTGTAACGGCCGGAATTATTACAAACGTTATTGACGCGTTTTAGTCGACATTAGTATAAATCAATCACCTCATTCGCTTCTTGTACCTCTCCACGATCTGAAAACTAAAAAAAAATTACACAAAATCTGCTCTTAATCGCTTAGATTATCGTGAGTTCTATTAGAAGCTTTGGAGCTTCGTTTTCGGGTTGTTTCACGTCGTGTAAGTTTCCATTTTTTGTGCCGTTTTATCCTTTTGTTGTATCTCTATGAAAGCCCCTTAAAACTGATGCTTAATCGTTCATATATCTGGTTATTGAATCTGGTTCTAGGGTTAGGGTTCTTGAGTTAGTATTTGGGGAAGATGATGTAATGGTATTTATATTTATATAAATTGGTTTCTATTTTAATTTAACAAACTATTGGTATGGTGTAGTGGTTTGTCAGCTACTTTGTCACAATACAGATCTGGGTTCGACCCCTGTCACCTAAGGGTCTGATCCATATTTTTTTTTTCCTTTTTATTTTTCTTTTTTATTAATATATTTATATATATATACATTAAACTTATAATATTCGTAGAAAATTCATTTTTGCTCCAAAAATTATGAAAATTTAGGTGCAGCTTCTTGACATCATAAAGAACATTTCCACATTTTTATTTTCTGAAAAATGTTTTATTTTTATATTTTTATTGAATTAAATTTTTTTAATCATAAATAATTGATAAAAAATTCATTTTTAATGATTTTAATCTCAAACTTTTTGAGTAATTATTTCTAACCATTCTCAACTGAAATAAAAATTATTGGTCAAGAAAACATTTATTTTTATTAATTTTCCCATTTTAATCATTTAAACATGATTTAATCTCATTAAATCAGTTTTAAATATAAATAAGTTTATATAAATTTTGGGAAAATTATTCTAATATGTTTACATCAGAAATCATCCATTTTCTATAAAATAAATATTTCTGGATCACGTATAGTATTATTAGTCTTATTTACGTTTGGTTAGACATAATAAAACGTTTATTTATTTATACAATTTAAACATCTATTTTATAAATGTTTTTCTTATAAAATAGAAATACTCGTATGGTTTAATGTCTTAATTATTTTTTTGTTGAATCGTTGTGTAACACAAAAATTATTTATTTATATATTTATGATTATCGTATTATTTAAATTTAGTTAAAGTAACTAACTAAATTATTTTGTCTTAATTATTCAAACATATTGTTATCTAAATATTTAATTGGTAATAATTATATTACCTAAATCATATTTACAAACTTTAGTATATTATTTTAATATACAACTTTTACATTAATTCGACTAAATCATAAAAACTCTAATTCCCCAAATCGACTTAGCAAACCCTAATGCCTTAGACCCTAGATACCTTAGACTTTGTTGTAACAACCGACAAAAATAAGGTAATTCCGTACAATTAATTAATATATGATTAACGTAATTAAATGCAATTATGTGTGATTTAATTATCAAGGCCTTAGGGAATAGCAATTTCCAAATAGTGCATAGGAATGCATACGTTTAATGGTAAAGCATGATTGGATCATGTGCGAATAAGCTATCCGGTACGGATGTTGGCAATTACCCGGTAATAATTAAATAAACGAAACGGATCCCGGACACCCAGGATATAAAATAAAGGGCATTTTCATAAGATATAATGGGTTTTGGAACTCCAAAACCATAAAAGAAAACGTCTTGTACAAATCTCCCGGTAACGAATAAAGTGCGCGTATCGCACCCGATACGCGTATAACTCGTAATTTCACCCGGTAAAGGCCTAAATAATCAATCAACGCTTAAAACAGACTATATTTAAGTGTTATTTAAGGTATATTTAATGTCCGGATGACGCGTGATTAAAACCCGAAAAATACCCGAACGACACCCGAACGACGGGGGATTAAACATAACAATTAATGGGTAAATATTTGAAGTTGTGGACCCCACTTAAACCCACTTGGGGCCGGCCAAAGAGCCTTATTTTACCCACATTTTATGTTAATAATCTATAAACTTAGATAAAGCATGCTCACATAAGGCCAAAACATGTAAGATAAAGTTGTAAGTAAACATTTGTACAAAAAGCAACTACACCTTGTCCCCCCTTTGAGAAATTTCGGCCAAGGGCCATAAGAATCCAAGACCAAAGCTAGCTAATCATAACCTAAGTGTGCACATGCATGGTTAAGTCTTGTATAAAGATTATGATGGTTCATGAGGATTTACCAAAGATTGCAAGCAACCTCCCATCATACATACATACATACGGCAATTTGCACACACACACACTTATCATCTTTTCAATCTCTCCCAAGTACACTCATAATCTCCCATAAGATCTCCTAAATCTTTAGCATCATTACATGAGTTGGTTATATAATAACACATGTTAGGAGATTGAATCACCAAGCAAAACAAACTTCTTTTCTTCCCCTCTCTTGGCCGTGAGTTTCCATCTCCCCACACACATTGTTCTTTCAAGTTTTTACATCTCCAAAATACTTAAAATCATCCATCATCCAAACCCCTTTTGTGTGTTTCAAGAGCTTGGAGCTAAACCACAAGGAAGAACACACTAAACCCCTCTCAAATCCAAGGTGTTTGTCTTCCCTAGCCTTGTGCTAGTAGTAAGCTTCTTAATCTTGTTTTTGATTGTTATTTTTCATGTATGTGTTCCTAGTAGCAAGTTGTACATGAAGGGTTTAAAAATGGTTTTGAACATAATCTTTAATAGGTCTTCATGTGTAAAATGGAAGGTTAAAGATATAAAAATAAACCATGGATTTGATGATGATGATATATTAGTCTTGAAAATATATGAAGTTTACATATAAGACTAAGTAGGATGATGTTTTGGTCAATATTTTGAGATGAACTTGAATATGTTAAAACTAACTTTAATTCATCTTACTATGATCATTTAAGTAATAATATGTGGTAAAACATGTTAGAAGTTCATAAATGAATAAGATGGAAAATTAAAGTTAACTCACTTGGATGAATGATATTTTGGAGAAATGGACAAATACATAAAACACACATATAATTAGTCTTTCATATGGAATATAAGACTAACATAAGTGTTTAGATATAAAAATAACTTACCAATAAAAAGTTGAATCTTCAAAGTTAACTATTTTGAGTGAAAAATGCCAACTTTGAAAGTTAGAATAGAAAAATGCAACTTTTGTAAGTTAAGGGACTAAAGATGTAACTTTGAAAGTTAAGGGACTAAAATGGACATTTTAGAAACTATTAGTCCAAAAATACAAGTATGGAAAGTTTAGTGTCAAAAATGTAAGTATTAAAGCCTAAGGATGACTTTTGTAAATACTAGTAAAAATACTTGAGTATTTTGTATAAAAGTGTATTTTTGAAAGTTATAAAAATACAAAGGGTTTTAACATAAGGATTTTTATAAAATAGAGATTTTATAAAAATATTAAACAAACTTGGGAAACTTATACAAAAATGAATACTTTTATATAAATGGGAATATAAAAGTGTTGGAAACATTTTTGTAGTTAAGTTAACAAGTTGGGTTAAAAATACATAAGTATTTTAACCATCCAAGTAACATGTGAAAATAGGAAGAAATATGGAAAATATTTCTATAAAATACATGTTGGGAAAAACTTGGAAAAATTAACTAATCGAGTTAAGATATCGAACTAAAACGCGTTAACGAACCATAACCGGACAAAATATGAGAAAAATGCCATTGCGGCAACATAAGAAAAATATATATTTTAAGAGGTAAAATATATATATATACTTTGGGTGAAAATAAATAAACACTTTCCTAAGTGTTGGAGAATTAATTCGTGGGAGAAACACATGACACAAACGAATAAGACGTTAAAACAAACGTATATACTTAACAAGAAAAATTACACATTTATATATATTTGTACGCTCGTCTCGGCAAAATTCTAGTGTATCTACTTAATGGGAAAGTAGATGTGCGGGAAGGAAAGCCGCGACGAGAAGACAAGGATATATATATGTGTATGTCGTACCAACGAAATCCTAGTATATTTATTTGAATGGGAAAATAAATATACGGTGTGGTGAGTTGAATCGGACGTTAAGAATATACGATCGAACGACAAAATCTTAGCATATTTGTTTAAATGGGAAAACAAATGTGTGGCAAAGTGAGTCGGGTCGAGGATTGAAATATATATTATATCGAGCGATGCGATCTTAAGTATAATTATTTAAATGGGAAAATAATTATATGTTAAGTGAAGTCGAGTTGATGATAATAAGATACAAGTTATGGAAATATTAACAAGAGTAATATATAACTTGTAACACAAAGGGTAATGAAACGCCAACGAAACCTAGGATACACGCTTAATTAAACGGGATTTGGAACAACTTGTGGTCGGGAGTTGGGTGTACAACTTGCCAAGGCACATGCACTGTAGGAATAGTGACTTATACGTTTAGGACGTTGTAGGTGCAAGACCACCCTTTGCTATTCACCTTATTGAGCCAGACACAGTGACAGGTGAGTTTCACGGCCCCATTTTAAACTATTTTTACGTTTTCCGGGGGAAAGATATGTTAGGGATAGTGTTTGACGGATTTAATACTTGAGGTGTGACCGCCACTCGGGGTTGAGTCCTCGCCTCTATAATCATTTGTTCAGGGAATTGAAACCGGAGGAATATTCGAATAGTACTATTGGTGCCTGACAAGGCCCACCCCTAATCGATAGCGTCGATTATGCATTAGGTTATGCCTGGGGTGCAAATATTCTGAACTTAAGTCGTGGGAAACCGAGTAACGACTTGGAGCGGGGCACAATTATTATATGTCTTGGTTTGATTATAGTCTCAAGTAGATTTATAGGAATTTGCAACTCCTATATATTGTCATAACATGGTATTCCCAAGTATTCAAGTTTTAGAAACTGAAAACCTGTGAACTCACCAATATATTTATATTGACGAAACTTTTTAAACATATCTTTCAGGTAATTAGAAGATGAAAGATCAGGCAGGCAGGGTCGGGGAATCTCCATGCGACGTCGGGCTTTTGTGGGGTTTCACCTTTATTTCCCAAGGCATTTGGGATATATTTGAGAAACCTCTAAGTTTAATTCAAAAACAATTATCTTTTGTGTAATGTTTAAAACTGATTCGACGTCATAATAAATGACCCATTTTCTTAAATTACTTGTGTTTAGCCATAACCTTGACTTTATGCTTTTGAACCGTCGCGCCACGTGTTTCCGCCTTTGTCGTGGTGTGACAGAACGTGGTATCAGAGCCAAGGTTATAGCGAACTAGAGTATTTTCTTTAAAAACTAGACTATAACCGGATTTGGTTCTAAAGATAAAGTTTTCAAAAGAAAATGTACATGGTCTTAAATAAAAGTAATTTTCAAGAAGCATTGGGCATGAGGAGATTCCGACCAAGCCAGCCATGAGTATTGTTATACTATAACGTGAAAATTAGAAGTTAGGAAGGTTACTATAGAGTAAGCCATAACTGTCTAATTTAAATAAATCATATATACATGTACGGTTCTTTTGCCAGGATGTCGGACGCGGGAAGTATAGCGCCTAGTGTTGACAGCAGTATCCAGATTATACCCGCACCTCCGCCGGAGCCAGTCGAGTTGGTTGTACTCGATGCGGAAGAAGACGACGTGGAGATGGACGTCGCAGGAGGGTCAGACGATGATTCAGACGAGACAGATCCTAGCGAGGATCCTGACTGGACACCGGCCGTGGTCGACGCGCCACAGCCCATCGTACCGGCCGCACCTTTGGCCGTACGCCCCGTTCGAGCCATCAGGGATTTCCCTGACGGCTGTGCCGGTCCTTCGCGACCAGTCCCCGCCCAGTCAGACGCGGCAGAGTCTCCTTTCCGCCGACAGGCTCACGCCGAGCACGAGCCGGCACCGGTACCACACATTCACGTACCTGCAGGTATGAGACTCCTGCCCATTCCCCGTGGACGGAACGGATGGATATCCGACGACTCAGATGACGAGTCTGTGGGATCGGTAGGGCACATGCTGGTGCCCGAGATCCAGGCTGCCTAGGAGGAGCCAGTGGCTCCCATGCTAGAGGACGCCCCAGCCGACCCCATAGCTCCACCAGCACCCGAGCCCATACCCCAGGAGGAGCCAGCACCAGCAGCACTTATACATGAGGGTAGTCCCGCCCGTAGCTCTGAGCTACATAGGGCAGGCTTGGAGGCCTTCGCCACTGCGAGCCCTCCCACACCCCCTGTAGTGGTGTCCACTCCAGAGTGGGCCACTGTCACTGAGCCATTGGTAGCCCCACTAGCTGAGCCCATGCCACCACCCACCATTGCCATGACTACACCCATCCCCACCATACCCAGTATGACACCTGCACCATACCCTCTAGGTGCAGGGGACCCTTATCTGATGCCACACCACTTTTCCATCAGACCACCCAGTTTCTTACTGCCCCACATACCAGTACCATTCCCCTTCGGGCCCTTCCCATCCACACACCCTGATGTACCCGGACCGTCCCACCTTCCCAGGATGACACCCCCCTCTGGACCCGCCCAGACCTCGACCATCACCTTGGAGCAGGATTTTCAGACTCTAGTCAACACGGTGCAGCGCACCGTGAATCAGGTTAAGCAGCAGACGAGGTTGATGTGGGCTAGGATGATTGATACTCGTGATGCCTTGGCGCATTACGCAGAGGAGCTCTTGCGCATGGATGCGCAGAGCGGGATTACTGGGGATGCGCACTGGGCACATCGACAGTTTTTGTACGAGCGCATCTCAGAGATCAGCATGACGATTAGCATGTATGCGCCGCAGTACCAGTACCCCCCGCCACCGCCACAGTAGGATATATTGGGGATGCACCGAAGACACACCAGATTATGTACAAACTAGCAGCATTATGGTAGTACAGCACGGGTTATGACACTCGTCTGCATTTTGCCCAGCCGTACGGGTATTACGGCGTATGATATGATGTTTTATTATTTCAAAGCAATGTATTGTATGAGAAATGTATTCTCCATTTTGTATTATGAACAAGCATTGTACTGACATTATTGAAATTAATGAAAAATCTTATTATTATGGTGAAATATGTTGTTGTCTATGATTATTATTGCTTACTCCATGTGTTGTGGTTCGTATATTTGTGTGGTGATGTTGTGTTGATTTCTATTTATATTTCTGTATGATGTGTTGGTATGTTGTGTGATGATATGGTATTAATTATTGTGTTCATGCTTTGGTTTGTTATTTATGCTTTGTATTGTATAAATGTTTGCCAAATTAACCTTTAATAATTATTATTGAAGAAAAATGGCACCTGCCACCCGAAGCAACAGTGGAGCAGACGGACTGCCCACAACGCCGGCTGAGCTCGAAACTATGATTTCTGAACGAATAGCTCGTGCCATCGCTGAACACGAAGCCGCACGCTCTGAACACTCCCATGACAGGACAGGGAGTGAGCGCCGAGAGACCTCCCCCAGTGGTAAGAGGTTTATAAATAAATGAAAAGCGATGGGAGAATATTTCACAAACTCCTATCCCATAATAACATACTATGTTACTATTACAGGGACAGCCTCGGGAGAGCGCGGCTGCACTTTCAAGGCTTTCTTGGACTGTAAGCCACTAAACTTCAGCGGCACTGAGGGATCCATAGGCCTGGTCAAATGGTTCGAAAAGACCGAGGCAGTTATCCGCATCAGCGGGTGTACCCCTCGACAGTCTGTCATGTACGCCACCAATCTGTTCCTAGATCAAGCCCTAACTTGGTGGAACGGCCAAGTACAGTCTTTGGGAGATGATGTGGCATACTCTCTATCATGGGCGGCACTGAAAGAACTAATGACTGCCGAATACCGCCCGGCAAGTGAAGTTCAGAAGTTGGAGACCGAATTCTGGAACCTCACCATGGTAGGAGCCGACGTCACTGGGTATACGTCAAGATTTCATGATCTCGCACGACTGGTACCTCGCCTGGTTACACCAGAGAAGAACAAAGTGGAACGATACCTATTCGGGCTAGCACCACAGATTCGCAGCATGGTCACCTCTTCCAAACCCACGACCATGCGCGAGGCAATTGATCTGGCACTAAGTCTGACTGAGGATGCTATCCGCATGGGTACCTTAATCCGCCAAGTTTCTGGGTTGAAAATTTCTGAAGCAAGTAGTGTTGAGGGCAAGAAACAAGGATCAAGTTCAGCGGTTGCAACTAATGAACAGGGTAACGGGCAAAGGTTTGGGAAAAGGAAGAGAGATGAGGGAAGAAGGGATCGAGCGTCGGGTAGCTCGAACAAGAAAGGAAAGGGTTATGCCGCCACAGGGCGTGGTAACAATAACAACAACAAACAGGGAAACCAAGGGAGAAACAATGGATTGACTTGCGGGAAGTGCCACCGCACCGGGCACAAGACTGAAGAGTGCCGATCTGGAGCACCAAAGAACGGAGGGGCCAGACCCTGTTTTGCATGTGGGTCATTGGACCATTGGAAGAAAGATTGCCCCAAAGTCAACAATCAGGCCCGTGGCCGGGCATTTGTAATTGGAGCCGGTGACGCACGGCAAGACCCCAATGTGGTCACTGGTACGTTTCCTCTAAATGGTCATTATGCCTCTGTATTATTTGATACCGGTGCTGACTTTAGCTTCGTATCTATTGAGTTTAAAAGACTACTTGGTTTAAAAACTAGCAAACTAGATACACCCTACTCTATAGAACTGGCTAATGGTAAAACTATTGAAACGAGAGAAGTAGCTAAAGGTTGTAAGTTAGAACTCTGTGGGCACGAGTTTGGGATTGATCTATTGCCGGTCGTATTGGGAAGTTTTGACATCGTTGTTGGTATGGATTGGTTGTCCGCGCACCGTGCCATTGTGGTTTGCAACGATAAGGTTATTCAGGTTCCCCTCGCAAGCGGTGAAACTCTCTCAATTCAAGGTGAAAGACACGGGACGCCACTAAGGATTATTTCGAGCATGAAGGCTCGTAAGTGTCTGAGAAAAGGGCTTGTCGCGTTCTTGGCACACGTAGTGGACAAGAAGGCCGACGAGCGAAAGTTGGAAGACATTCCAGTCGCCAGAGATTTTCCGGATGTATTTCCAGAAGATTTGCCGGGGTTGCCACCACCTCGACAAGTCGAGTTCCGCATCGACCTCGTTCCCGGAGCAGCTCCTGTGGCACGATCGCCATACCGCCTAGCTCCATCAGAGATGCAGGAACTGTCCAGCCAGCTACAAGAATTATTGGACAAAGGTTTTATAAGACCGAGTTTCTCACCTTGGGGAGCTCCCGTCTTATTTGTGAAGAAGAAGGATGGCACATTTCGCATGTGCATCGACTATCGAGAGCTGAACAAGCTAACCATCAAGAATCGCTATCCTCTCCCCAGGATCGACGATTTATTTGATCAGCTCCAAGGTTCCAGCTATTACTCCAAGATCGATTTGAGGTCAGGCTATCACCAGTTGCGTATACAAGAAGAAGATGTACCAAAAACGGCCTTCAGAACCCGGTATGGACACTATGAATTTTTGGTAATGCCGTTCGGCTTGACCAACGCACCAGCGGTTTTCATGGACCTAATGAACCGCGTGTGTAAGCCGTACCTGGATAAATTCGTCATTGTCTTCATTGACGATATTTTGATCTATTCACGCACGAAAGAAGACCACGAGAATCACCTTCGGTTAATTCTTGAAGTATTACGCAAAGAGAAGCTCTATGCCAAATTCTCGAAATGTGACTTTTGGATTCGGGAAGTTCACTTTTTAGGTCACGTGGTAAACGAGAAGGGCATACACGTTGATCCAGCCAAGATCGAGGCGATTAAAAATTGGGAAGCACCTCGAACTCCTACCGAAGTACGACAATTTCTAGGCCTCGCGGGTTATTACAGAAGGTTCATCGAGAACTTTTCAAAGATAGCGCAAGCTTTAACCATGTTAACCCAAAAAGACAAGAAATTTGAGTGGACGGAAAAGCAAGAGGCAGCATTCCAACTGTTAAAAGACAAGTTATGTGGCGCTCCGATACTGTCACTTCCAGACGGTACGGAAGATTTTGTGGTTTACTGTGATGCCTCGCATCAAGGTTTGGGTTGCGTATTGATGCAGCGAGAAAAAGTAATAGCTTATGCTTCCAGGCAACTGAAAATCCATGAGAAGAACTACACTACACACGATTTGGAATTGGGTGCAGTGGTGTTCGCTCTCAAGATATGGAGGCACTATTTGTACGGAACCAAGTGCACGATTTTCACTGATCACAAGAGTCTGCAGCACATCTTTGATCAGAAGGATTTGAATATGCGACAACGGCGATGGGTGGAATTATTAATCGATTACGATTGTGAGATAAAGTACCATCCCGGTAAGGCGAACGTCGTAGCCGACGCCTTGAGTCGCAAGGAACGGGTTAAGCCATTGCGTGTTCGAGCTTTGGGATTGACTATCCACACGAATATGACTGAACGAATTCGTGAAGCTCAAGTTAACGCCCTCAAACCCGAGAATGTCAAAGGTGAAAGGTTACGAAAGATGGTTGATTCACTGGAACCAAAAGCGGACCAGACATTGTATTTCATGAATAGAATTTGGGTTCCAGTATATGGTGGATTGCGTGAGCTAGTATTGGCCGAAGCTCACAGTTCTAGATATTCGGTTCACCCAGGTGCAGACAAGATGTTCCACGATTTGAAGGAACTTTATTGGTGGCCGAATTTCAAAAGGGATATAGCAGCCTATGTTGCGCGATGTTTGACTTGCGCAAAGGTCAAGGCTGAGCACCAGAGACCTTCCGGTTTGCTCCAGCAACCGGAAATACCGGAATGGAAATGGGAACGAATCACCATGGATTTCATTACCAAGTTACCTAAGACGACAAGCGGCCATGACATGATCTGGGTAATCGTAGATCGATTGACGAAATCTGCACACTTCCTCCCGATACGCGAAACGGACAGGTTGGAGAAACTGACCCGTCTGTATATTAAAGAAGTGGTATCTAAACACGGTGTACCTGTATCTATCATCTCTGATCGAGATAGTCGTTTCACGTCAAGATTTTGGGAAAGTTTAAATGAAGCCCTCGGTACTCGCCTCGACATGAGCACCGCATATCACCCCCAAACGGATGGTCAAAGTGAACGAACCATCCAGACATTGGAGGACATGTTACGGGCATGCGCGATAGATTTCGGAGGTAATTGGGATACGCACTTGCCATTGGTAGAATTTTCTTATAACAACAGCTATCATACGAGCATTCAAGCCGCGCCGTTTGAAGCTTTATATGGACGCAAGTGCCGATCGCCATTGTGTTGGGCGGAAGTTGGGGAAAAGCAACTCACCGGGCCCGAAATTGTTCAAGAGACCACGGATAAGGTCTTTTTGATAAAAGAACGTCTCAAAGCGGCCCGGGACCGCCAGAAAAGCTATGCTGATATGAGGCGAAAACCTTTAGAGTTTCAAGTTGGAGACAGGGTCCTATTGAAAGTGTCACCTTGGAAAGGTGTCGCGCGCTTTGGGAAGCGCGGGAAGCTGAACCCGCGATATATTGGACCATTCAAAGTCTTGTCCAGGGTAGGCACAGTGGCATACAAGCTCGAGTTGCCTCAAGAGCTTAGTGGAATACACGACACGTTTCATGTGTCGAACTTGAAAAAGTGCCTATCCGACGAAACTCTCATTATTCCTGCTGACGAGATCCAGATTGACGACAAGTTACATTTTGTGGAAGAACCAATCGAGGTAACTGATTGGAAGGTCCAAAAATTAAGGCGCAGCAAGATCAGGTTGGTCAAAGTGCGCTGGAATGCCAAGCGTGGACCGGAGTTCACGTGGGAAAGGCTGGACCGGATGAAGCAAAAATACCCCGCCCTATTCGAGAAGACACCTGTACCGGAGAACTCGAAGTGAATTCCGGGACGGAATTCTCTTAACGGGGGGAGAATGTAACAACCGACAAAAATAAGGTAATTCCGTACAATTAATTAATATATGATTAACGTAATTAAATGCAATTATGTGTGATTTAATTATCAAGGCCTTAGGGAATAGCAATTTCCAAATAGTGCATAGGAATGCATACGTTTAATGGTAAAGCATGATTGGATCATGTGCGAATAAGCTATCCGGTACGGATGTTGGCAATTACCCGGTAATAATTAAATAAACGAAACGGATCCCGGACACCCAGGATATAAAATAAAGGGCATTTTCATAAGATATAATGGGTTTTGGAACTCCAAAACCATAAAAGAAAACGTCTTGTACAAATCTCCCGGTAACGAATAAAGTGCGCGTATCGCACCCGATACGCGTATAACTCGTAATTTCACCCGGTAAAGGCCTAAATAATCAATCAACGCTTAAAACAGACTATATTTAAGTGTTATTTAAGGTATATTTAATGTCCGGATGACGCGTGATTAAAACCCGAAAAATACCCGAACGACACCCGAACGACGGGGGATTAAACATAACAATTAATGGGTAAATATTTGAAGTTGTGGACCCCACTTAAACCCACTTGGGGCCGGCCAAAGAGCCTTATTTTACCCACATTTTATGTTAATAATCTATAAACTTAGATAAAGCATGCTCACATAAGGCCAAAACATGTAAGATAAAGTTGTAAGTAAACATTTGTACAAAAAGCAACTACACCTTGTCCCCCCTTTGAGAAATTTCGGCCAAGGGCCATAAGAATCCAAGACCAAAGCTAGCTAATCATAACCTAAGTGTGCACATGCATGGTTAAGTCTTGTATAAAGATTATGATGGTTCATGAGGATTTACCAAAGATTGCAAGCAACCTCCCATCATACATACATACATACGGCAATTTGCACACACACACACTTATCATCTTTTCAATCTCTCCCAAGTACACTCATAATCTCCCATAAGATCTCCTAAATCTTTAGCATCATTACATGAGTTGGTTATATAATAACACATGTTAGGAGATTGAATCACCAAGCAAAACAAACTTCTTTTCTTCCCCTCTCTTGGCCGTGAGTTTCCATCTCCCCACACACATTGTTCTTTCAAGTTTTTACATCTCCAAAATACTTAAAATCATCCATCATCCAAACCCCTTTTGTGTGTTTCAAGAGCTTGGAGCTAAACCACAAGGAAGAACACACTAAACCCCTCTCAAATCCAAGGTGTTTGTCTTCCCTAGCCTTGTGCTAGTAGTAAGCTTCTTAATCTTGTTTTTGATTGTTATTTTTCATGTATGTGTTCCTAGTAGCAAGTTGTACATGAAGGGTTTAAAAATGGTTTTGAACATAATCTTTAATAGGTCTTCATGTGTAAAATGGAAGGTTAAAGATATAAAAATAAACCATGGATTTGATGATGATGATATATTAGTCTTGAAAATATATGAAGTTTACATATAAGACTAAGTAGGATGATGTTTTGGTCAATATTTTGAGATGAACTTGAATATGTTAAAACTAACTTTAATTCATCTTACTATGATCATTTAAGTAATAATATGTGGTAAAACATGTTAGAAGTTCATAAATGAATAAGATGGAAAATTAAAGTTAACTCACTTGGATGAATGATATTTTGGAGAAATGGACAAATACATAAAACACACATATAATTAGTCTTTCATATGGAATATAAGACTAATATAAGTGTTTAGATATAAAAATAACTTACCAATAAAAAGTTGAATCTTCAAAGTTAACTATTTTGAGTGAAAAATGCCAACTTTGAAAGTTAGAATAGAAAAATGCAACTTTTGTAAGTTAAGGGACTAAAGATGTAACTTTGAAAGTTAAGGGACTAAAATGGACATTTTAGAAACTATTAGTCCAAAAATACAAGTATGGAAAGTTTAGTGTCAAAAATGTAAGTATTAAAGCCTAAGGATGACTTTTGTAAATACTAGTAAAAATACTTGAGTATTTTGTATAAAAGTGTATTTTTGAAAGTTATAAAAATACAAAGGGTTTTAACATAAGGATTTTTATAAAATAGAGATTTTATAAAAATATTAAACAAACTTGGGAAACTTATACAAAAATGAATACTTTTATATAAATGGGAATATAAAAGTGTTGGAAACATTTTTGTAGTTAAGTTAACAAGTTGGGTTAAAAATACATAAGTATTTTAACCATCCAAGTAACATGTGAAAATAGGAAGAAATATGGAAAATATTTCTATAAAATACATGTTGGGAAAAACTTGGAAAAATTAACTAATCGAGTTAAGATATCGAACTAAAACGCGTTAACGAACCATAACCGGACAAAATATGAGAAAAATGCCATTGCGGCAAGATAAGAAAAATATATATTTTAAGAGGTAAAATATATATATATACTTTGGGTGAAAATAAATAAACACTTTCCTAAGTGTTGGAGAATTAATTCGTGGGAGAAACACATGACACAAACGAATAAGACGTTAAAACAAACGTATATACTTAACAAGAAAAATTACACATTTATATATATTTGTACGCTCGTCTCGGCAAAATTCTAGTGTATCTACTTAATGGGAAAGTAGATGTGCGGGAAGGAAAGCCGCGACGAGAAGACAAGGATATATATATGTGTATGTCGTACCAACGAAATCCTAGTATATTTATTTGAATGGGAAAATAAATATACGGTGTGGTGAGTTGAATCGGACGTTAAGAATATACGATCGAACGACAAAATCTTAGCATATTTGTTTAAATGGGAAAACAAATGTGTGGCAAAGTGAGTCGGGTCGAGGATTGAAATATATATTATATCGAGCGATGCGATCTTAAGTATAATTATTTAAATGGGAAAATAATTATATGTTAAGTGAAGTCGAGTTGATGATAATAAGATACAAGTTATGGAAATATTAACAAGAGTAATATATAACTTGTAACACAAAGGGTAATGAAACGCCAACGAAACCTAGGATACACGCTTAATTAAACGGGATTTGGAACAACTTGTGGTCGGGAGTTGGGTGTACAACTTGCCAAGGCACATGCACTGTAGGAATAGTGACTTATACGTTTAGGACGTTGTAGGTGCAAGACCACCCTTTGCTATTCACCTTATTGAGCCAGACACAGTGACAGGTGAGTTTCACGGCCCCATTTTAAACTATTTTTACGTTTTCCGGGGGAAAGATATGTTAGGGATAGTGTTTGACGGATTTAATACTTGAGGTGTGACCGCCACTCGGGGTTGAGTCCTCGCCTCTATAATCATTTGTTCAGGGAATTGAAACCGGAGGAATATTCGAATAGTACTATTGGTGCCTGACAAGGCCCACCCCTAATCGATAGCGTCGATTATGCATTAGGTTATGCCTGGGGTGCAAATATTCTGAACTTAAGTCGTGGGAAACCGAGTAACGACTTGGAGCGGGGCACAATTATTATATGTCTTGGTTTGATTATAGTCTCAAGTAGATTTATAGGAATTTGCAACTCCTATATATTGTCATAACATGGTATTCCCAAGTATTCAAGTTTTAGAAACTGAAAACCTGTGAACTCACCAATATATTTATATTGACGAAACTTTTTAAACATATCTTTCAGGTAATTAGAAGATGAAAGATCAGGCAGGCAGGGTCGGGGAATCTCCATGCGACGTCGGGCTTTTGTGGGGTTTCACCTTTATTTCCCAAGGCATTTGGGATATATTTGAGAAACCTCTAAGTTTAATTCAAAAACAATTATCTTTTGTGTAATGTTTAAAACTGATTCGACGTCATAATAAATGACCCATTTTCTTAAATTACTTGTGTTTAGCCATAACCTTGACTTTATGCTTTTGAACCGTCGCGCCACGTGTTTCCGCCTTTGTCGTGGTGTGACATTGTAGACTTTACCTTACTAGTATTTATATACGTTATAGGTTGAATTCCTCGGAATTTCCATTACTTAACTCACAACCGCTTAAGTGGATTTCGATCGCTTTCGCAAACTGTGAGTATATCTTTCCCCTTTTTACTATTTTACATTTCGGGGTGACTCATGTACTTACTATCAAGTTTGTATTTCCTTTTACTAAAATAGCAATTCCTATGTGTGTTTGCTTGTGTTATTTTGTGTATCTATGACCTGTCAAATCATTAACCGCTGGGCGGCCTGGCATTTCAATGAATAGTACTATGGTTTATACCCTTGTGACTCTGTTGAGAGTCCTCGTCATTGCTATGTATTACATTACTACTAGCGCATACTATATATATCTGCTTTCTTCTCTTAGGGTTGATTTGACCCGGATACCACTTATTACATCTTGCAAAATAACACACGGATTGCTAAAGTTTACCTTACTATATATAACAAACGGATGTACTCACCAATACATTATATGTGTTGACAAAATTGTTTTGTACATGTTTCAGGTGACGTTTGATGTTTCATGCTTTCACGCTTAGGCTGGACCTAGTGCTTAAATAAAAAGTTGAACATTTAATATTTCTGTTTGAGATTTCTATTAGACTTTTGTATTTTCTTTTTGGATAATGGAAGTTATTTGCTATTAATATTTACAAATTTAGTCCATGTGCTTTTGAACAATCGTCACTACGTGACACCTCGATGTTTCCGCCATCGGTTGGGGTGTTACAGATTGGTATCAGAGCCATGGTTATAGGGAATTAGGTTATTAGTAAATGCTTTTGACCTAGACTATAACTAAGCTACCCAATATATGCTTTCTTTTATCCTCATATTTCTTTAGATATATTTTCTCCTTTTACTTTTCATTATACTCGGAGAAGATTTTTATTCTACAAATGGAACGAAAACACCAAGTTAGGAGTGATATCCATACCTTGGTGAATAGTTTCACTCTTTATATGATTTAGTTATTTATTTATTTATCTTGGAATATTTTCCTTTCGAGATAGGAGACGTCCAAATCTCAAGGAATCTATCCCTCCAAAAGAAACTTACTCACTAAGCTAGGAGTGATATCCTTATCTTAGTGATCAGTTTTACTCTATCGTATTTTTACTTTTGAAGTATATCTTGAGTTAGGAGTGAAATCCACATCTCAAGGATATATGTCCACATCTCAAGTTCCGCTAGAGTTTTGAAATTTATTTGTGACGGGGCACGTGCAATCTGGAAGGGTGAGCGCCTGTATTCTGAGTTTTCTGTCTAGGTTGGTAATTCGCATAAATCCCAATCAGACGAGGGACCCGTTTACCTACCTGGGAATTCTCGGGATGAGCATTCACTTATAGCTAAAGTACGTCCCCACAAGTCACTAATAATATTTCAATTACTTTAGTCAGTCAATAGTTTCTTTGGAAACACTCTTATATCTCGTTTTATACTTGGTATTGTTTTTCATTTGAAGTTTTATCATGATTTTCTTTATGATACTCATAATTTTTCTTATATCAATTTATAATTACTATATCTCATGTTATGTGTTACTTGCCTTGATATAAACTATGGCATTTCCAAGATGTTTGGAATCAAATCTCATAATTATTGTGCACTTTTGTAGATGTCTGATCGCGAATCTCGTAAGAGAGCCTCGAAGCGTCAGACTAAACTGAAATCTGATCAGCGTATCGCGACTATGCTCAATGACAAGTTGGAAACACTTGTTCCCAACATCATTAATGCTATTATTCCAAACCTTAACCTGAACGGTAGCTCGAATGGAAACTCTAACGGGAATACAAGTGGAAATGGTGGGGCTAGTGAGAATAAGTGCACTTTCAAGCACTTCAACTCTTGCCATCCCAACAAGTTTAATGGAACTGAGGGAGCCACTGGGTTACTTGAATGGTTCGAAAGTATGGAGAATACGTTTATTAATAGCGACTGTCCAGATAACCTACGTGTTCGTCATGCCTCGGGTGTTCTTCAAAAGAGAGCGCTTACTTGGTGGAATGGTGAAAAACATGCTCGAGGGACGGAAGCTGCTTTAGCTATGTCTTGGGATGATTTTAAAATCGCCATGACTACTGAGTTCTGTCCTCGTAGTGAGATGAAGAAATTGGAGGATGAGTTCTATCACCTCAAACAGGATAGTGGAAACAATGTTCCCTACAACAACCGTTATCACGAGTTAAGCTTACTGATTCCTCGTATGGTAACCCCGGTATCCTTGGCTATTGAGAAGTATATTGAGGGACTGCCACCTCAGATCCATGATTCAGTTATGGGAAGTAAACCTGCTACTGTAGAAGATGCCATTCGTCTCGCAGCATCTCTTACTGACAAGCATGTCAAGGATGGTACTCTAACTCGTAAGGGTACTAAAAGATCTACTGAAACCCCTGCTACTACTGAACCGTCTCAAGCGAACTCTGTCTCTACCTCTAGTTCCAATAAGAAACGAAAAGGTGGAAACCAGAACTATGTTGTTGTTACACCCCTTAACCAGGTTCCTGTTGCAAACACATCTACTGCACCCCAAACTCAAAAGGTTCAGGGAAACTATTTGGGATCACACCCTAAATGCATTTCATGCAACTTTCACCATCCAACTACTCGACCCTGCTATAAATGTGACACTTGCGGCAAAGCAGGCCACACTGCTTCTCACTGTCGGGAAACTGAACCTGGGAATGCTCAAAACCAGAGGACTGGTCAACCCAGAGCTTGCTATGCTTTGTGGTGATCCTAACCACAGGCAAGATAGGTGTCCTCATTTAGCTGCTTTCATTCAGTCTCGTCAGCAAACCCCAGCAATTCAAGCAGCTCCAGCCCGTGGTCGTGCTTTCAACATCAACGCTAACCAAGATCAAGCTACCAACGACGTTGTCAATGGTACATTTCTTATTACTAACTTATATGCTTTGATTTTGATATCGGTATGGATAGGGGTTTTGTCTCGTTAGAAGTTGAACCTTTACTTGCTCGTACTTGTCCTCACCTTACCTTACCCATCCTTTTGCTATGGAGGTTGTTAATGGCAAATCTTATTCTTATATGCTCCGTAAATGCACGTAGAACCTAAACGATTATAAATTTTCTGTTAATCTAATACCTGCTTTTAGGAACCCTACGAACCGAGTATTTATATACGTTATAGGTTGAATTCCTCGGAATTTCCATTACTTAACTCACAACCGCTTAAGTGGATTTCGATCGCTTTCGCAAACTGTGAGTATATCTTTCCCCTTTTTACTATTTTACATTTCGGGGTGACTCATGTACTTACTATCAAGTTTATATTTCCTTTTACTAAAATAGCAATTCCTATGTGTGTTTGCTTGTGTTATTTTGTGTATCTATGACCTGTCAAATCATTAACCGCTGGGCGGCCTGGTATTTCAATGAATAGTACTATGGTTTATACCCTTGTGACTCTGTTGAGAGTCCTCGTCATTGCTATGTATTACATTACTACTAGCGCATACTATATATATCTGCTTTCTTCTCTTAGGGTTGATTTGACCCGGATACCACTTATTACATCTTGCAAAATAACACACGGATTGCTAAAGTTTACCTTACTATATATAACAAACGGATGTACTCACCAATACATTATATGTGTTGACAAAATTGTTTTGTACATGTTTCAGGTGACGTTTGATGTTTCATGCTTTCACGCTTAGGCTGGACCTAGTGCTTAAATAAAAAGTTGAACATTTAATATTTCTGTTTGAGATTTCTATTAGACTTTTGTATTTTCTTTTTGGATAATGGAAGTTATTTGCTATTAATATTTACAAATTTAGTCCATGTGCTTTTGAACAATCGTCACTACGTGACACCTCGATGTTTCCGCCATCGGTTGGGGTGTTACACCAACTTTCCCAGGTCCAGCTCGATGAATCAAATTTGTTTTTCACCCAAGTAAATGTCACCGCTTGTATTTCGCCGAATAAACCGTCTAGATTCACCCTTTTGCCTTGAAAAATTGCAGCGTTTCTAGTCTTCCATATGGTCCAAGCCGTCGCTAGAATGATGATATGGACTCAGCTTCGTTTCTCGACTTCAATCCTCTGGTCCTTATCTATCAGCAGTAGCTTTCACATTAAAAGCGAATATATTCGGTATTCTAGTCCATAAGCTAATTCTGTGCCAAGTCCACGCAGCCACATAACAGGAGGTCAACAAATGAGCAGCGTCTTCATCCGAACCACCGCATAACTTGCACGCCACTGACCCATGAAGTATCTTCCTTTTGTGCAGCCCTTTCAGAGTAGGAAGACGATCTTGAACAGCCCTGTAACACCCCAACCGATGGCGGAAACATCGGGGTGCCACGTATTGATGATTGTTTTCAGTAGCACATGGTATAATATAAATTTTAAATAATTTATTCAAACATAATATCCCAAAATGTGAAATAATGTCTAAGAATTCAAATACATAACATCAAACAATAACTTCAAAAACTTCAAATAAACTTCAAGATAAATCCTCATGCTAACTCAAGCCTCAGCTTCATTGTTACCTGAAACATGTTAATTTTGAAAATATTTTGGGTCAACATAAGTTGGTGAGAATTACATAGGTTTTTGATGATAAATGAATAAAATGTTATGCAATTCATGTGTCATGTTAATCTAGCCCATATGTGAGAACATATTAGAAATAAATCGAGTGCATAATCAACCCTGTTGACTGTTATAAATAATACATACCATACACTTATGGTCCCAATGAATAATGTTATGCGATAACAAACACCCACGTAACCTTTGTAGGAGGCACGTATCCGGGTGGGATTGTCAGTCCAATAGATCTATCAATGTATACCGTCGGCTGATCAATGTTAATGATTATGCTAGAATGGTGCTTACTCTAATCATGTTCAAGACAATATGCAACATAGAAAACACATAAACACATTGATGATTGAATTGCAATGAAAAGTGTTATAACATGTTTCACCCCAAAAGTGGTGATAAAAGGGGCTATGTAAACTCACCTTAGCAAATGTTAACTTGTTGAAAAGATATGATAATTGTGTTGCCCAAAGTGATTCCAAATATTACCCTATAATGAGGTAATATATAATAAGTCTAAGTCTAATAACTAATATGTGTATCCTAGGGTTTCGAATTGGGGATAATCAATTGTTAAATTTAATTTAAAAATGTTAATTAAATAAAGAAAATTGGATAATTAATGAAAAATAGTCTTTTTACAAAATTTGAATTTTGAGTGTGCACATTAAAGTGTTTGAAGCAATAAAATAATTTTTATAAAATTATTTCATTTAAAATAGATTTTTAAATCTATTTATTTATAAATAGCCAATTATTAACTTTAATATTCAAAAATACTAAAATTAAAGAAATCTTATTTTAAAAATCATAATTCTGTTCTAAATGATTAAAAATAATTTGTATAAAATTTTGGTGCAAAAATGATGAAAATTGGATTTATTATGAATTAAATATGATTAAATCTTACAAAAATTGATTAAAAATAATAAATAAATGATTTTACTGAATTAAAAATTATTTCAGTAAAGTTTAACTTTATAAAAGGTTAGGATAATTTTTGGGGAATTTAATAAAGCTGTTTTGATATAATAATGGATTTTTATAATTATAATAGTATAAAAATGATTTAATTATTATAAATATTAAATAAAAGAATTTCTGAAAAATAAAAATTGTAAATAAATCTTTTATATCAGATTAAGTAATATTAATTTTTTTAGAGTTTATAAAATAGTTTAGGTATTTTAAAAAGAATTTAAAAGATTAAAGGATTAATATATATATATATATAATTAATGTTTGTTTATTAAAAAGAAAAGGAAAGAATGGACAAAAAGCCGGTCAGAGCCGGACTCGAACCCGGGTGACCTCGGAACAAGACCAGAGTCACAACCACTTGGCCTAGGCCGGTGGTTGTGATGGATCTGGATTCATAATTATTAAATACACGAAGCAACAAAGCTTTACCCCCAATTCGTAAACGAAGAACCCTAGATTATTCAATTGAACGATTCAGGCAACTATAGCCCGATTAATGTTAGGGCTATAGTTGCTTGGATGCCGATGAATGAAACCCACCAATAAAATTGAACTCACAGTGTGTAATAAACGATAATCGTCGGGTCAAGGAGAAAAGTCAACCACGAGCAGAAAACCAATGATCAGTGTATAATTGAAAGAATTGAGGATGAAGAGAGTGGTATGAGCGAGTTGTTAAGCTACGTAGAGCCTCAATTTATACTAAAGGATTAGGGTTAGGGTTAATTAGGTAGTTGACTTTCCTTATTATAAAACGCGGCCAATTTTGATGATTAGGGCAACGATGCCGTGTAATTGTGGTGCAATTATGTTATAATGGGCCGGTAATAGCACGAGCTTACCAATTATGGCTTGATTACGCGTTAAAACTTGGATTGATTAACAAGGTATTCCCACAGTTGACTTTCCTAGTCAACTGAGGGGATTTAAACACGCGTATATAAATATAATGGGTCTGGGTTATAACAACAAGATAGGCTAGCCCAGTTGGTTTGTGCACTAGTGTTGGATCAGGCCGGCCTTGGCGCGGGTTCGAACCCCGGCCAAGGCAAAACATTTTTTTGATTTATTTCAACTCTCACACACATATATATAATATAATATATAGTATTAGGGTTCCATACTAGCGACAAAAATAATAAATGCGAAGATGAATAAGAAACTTGACGTTTTTATTAATGTCAGAGCGTAACGTACAAGTATTTATTGCGTAATGTTACAGTCTCCCCTACTTTTAGGAACTTCGTCCCGAAGTTGGAGTTGGAGAGTCTGGTGGAAAAAGATGCGGATACTTCGACTTCATCTGGTCTTTACGCTCCCAAGTGAACTCTGGGCCTCGTTTAGATTCCCAACGAACCTTAACGATCGGAATACGACTGCGCTTGAGTTTCTTGACTCCAGTGTCAACAATCTCGACGGGTTTCTCGATAATGTGCATGCTTTCATCGATTTGCACATCTTCAAGAGGAACATGAAGGTTCTCATCTGCTAAGCATTTCTTGAGATTCGAAACATGGAAGGTCGGATGAACATTGCTTAGCTCAGGTGGAAGCTCAAGTCTGTAAGCCACTTTCCCAACTCTGTCAAGAATTTTGAAGGGGCCTACGTATCGAGGAGCTAGTTTTCCCTTTCTACCGAAACGAATAACTCCTT
Organism: Ambrosia trifida; assembly: GCA_028751855.1. Taxonomy (NCBI): domain Eukaryota; kingdom Viridiplantae; phylum Streptophyta; class Magnoliopsida; order Asterales; family Asteraceae; genus Ambrosia; species Ambrosia trifida. The sequence continues at coordinate 126,586,447 of CM054129.1, read as the reverse complement.
TCCAAGGGGATACCTTAAGTAGCACAAGGTCCCCAACTTGAAATTCCAAGGGTTTACGACGTTTATCAGCATAACTCTTTTGGCGACTACGAGCCTTGAGAAGATTATCCTGAATAAGCTGGATTTTGTCTGTGGTTTCCTGGATTAGTTCGGGTCCAGTAATACGAGCTTCACCAACCTCGGTCCAACAGACAGGAGAACGACATTTCCGACCATAGAGTGCCTCAAAAGGAGCCATGTTAATGCTGGCGTGATAACTGTTGTTGTATGAAAACTCAACCAAAGGAAGATGAGAATCCCATGCGCCACCAAAATCGATGACACATGCCCTGAGCATGTCCTCAAGTGTCTGGATGGTTCGTTCAGTCTGACCATCCGTTTGAGGGTGATAAGCGGTGCTCAGGTTCAACTTGGTACCCAAAGCATCTTGTAGAGATCCCCAAAAGTGAGAGGTGAAACGACCATCGCGATCAGAAATAATGTCCAAAGGTATACCGTGACGACATACGATTTCACTTACGTACATCCTTGCCAACCTTTCCACAGAATACTTCTCACGAATAGGCAGAAAGTGAGCGGACTTGGTCAACCGATCGACAATTACCCAAATACTGTCAAAACCTTTGGGTGTGCGAGGGAGTTTGGTGATGAAATCCATAGCTATGCTCTCCCATTTCCAGACAGGAATCTCTGGTTGTTCAAGCATACCAGATGGTCGTTGATGTTCGGCCTTAACCTTGGAACAAGTGAGGCATTTTGCGACGAATAGAGCAATGTCTTTCTTCATACCAGGCCACCAATAAGAATAACGAAGATCTTGGTACATCTTGTCAGCTCCAGGATGAATAGAATAACGAGACTTATGAGCCTCGTTCATGAGAAAAGTACGAAGATCATCACGGTCGGGAATCCACAGTCGATTAAGAAAATAAAGGAGACCATCGGGTTTGGTTTCAAGTTGAGTCTCAGCACCACAAGACATTTCATCGTACATGTTACCTTGGGTGACTGAGGTGTGTTGAGCCTGGAGAATGCGATCTTGGAGATCGGTACGAACTCTCGCACATTGGAGTTTGACACGCTCTTTACGACTAAGTGCGTCAGCCACAACATTCGCTTTGCCAGGATGGTAGCGAATTTCGCAATCATAGTCGTTAAGTAATTCAACCCAACGTCGTTGCCTCATGTTAAGATTCTTTTGGTCGAAGACATGTTGGAGACTTTTGTGGTCCGTGAACACCACACATTTGGTCCCATACAGATAATGTCTCCAAATCTTGAGTGCAAAGACAACAGCGCCCAATTCAAGATCATGGGTGGTATAATTTTTCTCGTGAATCTTGAGTTGTCGAGACGCATAAGCAATAACCTTTCCTCGTTGCATGAGAACACAACCGAGACCTTGGTTCGATGCATCACAGTAGACCACGAAGTCATCATTACCATCAGGTAGAGATAAGACAGGAGCTTCACAAAGTTTCAGCTTAAGAGTTTCAAATGCTTCCTCTTGCTTCGGTCCCCACTCATAGGGTTTACCCTTGTGAGTTAAGGTAGTGAGAGGAACAGCGATCTTGGAGAAATTGGCGATGAATCGACGATAATAACCAGCCAACCCAAGAAAAGAACGGACTTCCGTTGGAGTGGTAGGAACACTCCAATCCTTCACAGCTTCGATCTTTGCAGGATCAACATGAATTCCGTTCATATCAATGACATGTCCCAAAAATTGAACTTCCTTAAGCCAAAATTCACATTTTGAGAACTTGGCGTACAGTTGTTCTTTCTTTAGGAGACTCAAGATGGAGTGAAGATGTTGCTCGTGATCGGATTTTGACTTAGAGTAAATCAAAATATCATCGATGAAAACGATCACGAATTTGTCGAGATAAGGTCTACAAACCCGATTCATCAGATCCATAAATACCGCGGGAGCATTGGTCAAACCGAAAGGCATAACCATGAATTCATAGTGACCGTAGCGAGTGCGAAAAGCTGTCTTGGGAATATCTTCATCGTGGACTCTAAGCTGATGATAACCAGAACGGAGATCAATCTTCGAGAAGTGGGTTGCTCCTTGAAGTTGATCGAAGAGATCGTCAATCCTAGGAAGTGGATAACGATTCTTGATGGTGAGTTTGTTGAGTTCACGGTAGTCAATACACATCCGAAGAGAACCATCCTTCTTTTTAACGAATAAGACAGGGGCTCCCCATGGAGAAGAACTAGGGCGAATGAACCCTTTATCAGAAAGTTCCTGTAATTGACTAGCAAGTTCTTGCATCTCAGAGGGTGCAAGACGATAAGGAGCTTTAGCTATAGGATTAGCACCAGGAACAAGATCAATACGAAACTCCACTTGTCGAGCAGGAGGCAAACCAGGTAAGTCCTCTGGAAAGACTTCAGGATAGTCACGAATAATAGGAATGTCTTGGATACTCTTGCCTTTGTCCTTCTTCTCTATCACGTTAGCTAAGAAGGCTGTATACCCCTTTCGTAAGTACTTTCGGGCAGTAGTACAGGACATAAGCTTAAGCTCACCACAGGGTTTCTCACCATAGATCTTCAAAATCTCACCAGATTCGAGAGGAATGCGTATGACTTTCTCGAAGCACAGTATTTCGGCACGATGAGTTGACAACCAGTCCATGCCTACTATAACATCAAAACTACCAAGATGCATGGGAATAAGATCGATAGGGAAGGTATGATCATTGAGATTCAACAAGCAGTTACGAATAATAGAACCGATCGAAATAGACTTCCCGTTAGCTACCTCTACCACAAAAGGGTCTTCTAGATTAGTGTGGGGTAAGTTAAGTAAAGGTTCAAACTTCAGTGACACGAATGACTTATCAGCTCCTGAATCAAATAATATGGATGCATAGTGATTATTAATGAGAAACGTACCATTCACCACTTCATTGTTGTCACGGGCCTGATTAGCGTTGAGATTGTAGGCGCGACCTCGAGCACCTTGATTCTGGTTGCGGTTCTGGTTTTGGTTTTGGTTCTGATTTTGGTTTTGGTTACGGTTGCGGTTAGGGCAGTTGTTGATGTAGTGATTAGGGTTACCACACTCGTAGCATTGACCACGAGTAGGCCTGTTGTTTTGTTGGTTTTGGTTGGGAGCTGGGTTGTTGTTGTCTTGGGCAGCAGGAGATCGGCAGACGTTCACCAGGTGACCATATCTTTGACACTTAGTACAGAATCGACATGGCACCTGTGTGGGATGGTGATACTTGCAAGTGTTGCACAGAGGGTGAGGTCCGGTGTATGGTTTCTTGGCTGGGTTTTGGGCAGCAGGTGGAGTAGCAGCAACCATATAGTTTCTAGCCTTACGCTTCTTGTTGCTTGAGGTCTCAGGCTTGACTTCAATTGCAGGCTGTGGAGTATCTTTGGCAACAGTCTTCTTAGAGCCCTTGCGAACCAGAGTACCATTCTTCACATGATTATCAGTAAGAGTGGCCGCAAGACGTTTGGCCTCTTCCAGAGTTGCAGGATTTCTACCCCAAACAGTGTCCTGGATTTGCATGGGCAGACCACCGATGTACTTCTCGATGGCTACCGGCAGAGGAGTAACCTTGTGTGGCAACAATAAGCTAAGCTCATGAAAGCGGGTGTTGTAGGCAAGATTTTCCCCACTATCTTGAGCCAAGGTGTGAAACTCATCCTCAAGCTTTTTGACTTCATTGCGAGGACAGAACTCCTCCTTCATGATCTCTTTGACCTGGTCCCAAGTCATAGCAAGAGCAACTTCGGCCCCACGAGTACGCTTTTCTTCATTCCACCATGTGAGTGCTCGTTTATGGAGAACACTCATGGCGTAACGAACCTTGAAATTATTGGGGCACTCACTGTTGATGAAGGTATTTTCAATACCCTCAAACCATTGGAGAAGTCCAGTAGCTCCTTCTTCACCGCTGAACTTTGGAGGGTTACAAGAGTTGAAGTGCTTGAGGGTGCAAGCTTGGGGTCCATTGCCATTACCATTGCCATTGCCATTCCCGTTCCCGTTGTTGTGACCATTCCCATTCAATTGGATGACCTGAGCAAGCAAGTTGGGAACCAGAGTTGCGATTTGCTGCGCCATTTGTTGAGAAATGATTGCAGCCAGTTGAGCATCGACCCCATTGTTGTTGTGGTTAGGAACTTGGTCATGGTTGTGGTTATGGTTATCACCACCTTCTTCGTGGTTCTCACCATTGTTGTTGCGAGTGCTGCGACGAGGAGGCATGATCTGTAATAGACACAATGAAATGAATGAGAGTTCATATAAGGAATGTAATCATTTATTCATTAATTAAAACGAATAAACGAAAACGTTGACTTATCAAAGATTCTAAATTCTAATAACATATGAAGACATGCTTTAGCCTATAAGTGAACACTCATCCCGAGAATTCCCAGGTAGGCATCCGGGTCCCTCGTCTGATTGGGATATATGCGCAATGCCAGCCTAGACAGAAGACTCAGAATACAGGCGTTCACCCTTCCAGATTGCACGTGTTCGTTATTAAAATCTAGAACTTCGACGAGATCTCAAGGGGGTTCAGGTTAAACCTGAGGATTTTGTCCTATAAATCTAATGGTGGATCAGGATTGCAGCAGACAATTAAGAGTAGTCACATGTAGGTTTAGGGTTATAAGGTATGGGATAAGGATAGGATTAGGGAAGCAATTAGGGTTACAAGTAGGAGAAGCAAGTACTGTTTTAGTCCCTAAGGTTATAGTCTAGATTATTTCTAATAACCTAATTCCCTATAACCAAGGCTCTGATACCAATCTGTAACACCCCAACCGATGGCGGAAACATCGGGGTGCCACGTATTGATGATTGTTTTCAGTAGCACATGGTATAATATAAATTTTAAATAATTTATTCAAACATAATATCCCAAAATGTGAAATAATGTCTAAGAATTCAAATACATAACATCAAACAATAACTTCAAAAACTTCAAATAAACTTCAAGATAAATCCTCATGCTAACTCAAGCCTCAGCTTCATTGTTACCTGAAACATGTTAATTTTGAAAATATTTTGGGTCAACATAAGTTGGTGAGAATTACATAGGTTTTTGATGATAAATGAATAAAATGTTATGCAATTCATGTGTCATGTTAATCTAGCCCATATGTGAGAACATATTAGAAATAAATCGAGTGCATAATCAACCCTGTTGACTGTTATAAATAATACATACCATACACTTATGGTCCCAATGAATAATGTTATGCGATAACAAACACCCACGTAACCTTTGTAGGAGGCACGTATCCGGGTGGGATTGTCAGTCCAATAGATCTATCAATGTATACCGTCGGCTGATCAATGTTAATGATTATGCTAGAATGGTGCTTACTCTAATCATGTTCAAGACAATATGCAACATAGAAAACACATAAACACATTGATGATTGAATTGCAATGAAAAGTGTTATAACATGTTTCACCCCAAAAGTGGTGATAAAAGGGGCTATGTAAACTCACCTTAGCAAATGTTAACTTGTTGAAAAGATATGATAATTGTGTTGCCCAAAGTGATTCCAAATATTACCCTATAATGAGGTAATATATAATAAGTCTAAGTCTAATAACTAATATGTGTATCCTAGGGTTTCGAATTGGGGATAATCAATTGTTAAATTTAATTTAAAAATGTTAATTAAATAAAGAAAATTGGATAATTAATGAAAAATAGTCTTTTTACAAAATTTGAATTTTGAGTGTGCACATTAAAGTGTTTGAAGCAATAAAATAATTTTTATAAAATTATTTCATTTAAAATAGATTTTTAAATCTATTTATTTATAAATAGCCAATTATTAACTTTAATATTCAAAAATACTAAAATTAAAGAAATCTTATTTTAAAAATCATAATTCTGTTCTAAATGATTAAAAATAATTTGTATAAAATTTTGGTGCAAAAATGATGAAAATTGGATTTATTATGAATTAAATATGATTAAATCTTACAAAAATTGATTAAAAATAATAAATAAATGATTTTACTGAATTAAAAATTATTTCAGTAAAGTTTAACTTTATAAAAGGTTAGGATAATTTTTGGGGAATTTAATAAAGCTGTTTTGATATAATAATGGATTTTTATAATTATAATAGTATAAAAATGATTTAATTATTATAAATATTAAATAAAAGAATTTCTGAAAAATAAAAATTGTAAATAAATCTTTTATATCAGATTAAGTAATATTAATTTTTTTAGAGTTTATAAAATAGTTTAGGTATTTTAAAAAGAATTTAAAAGATTAAAGGATTAATATATATATATATATAATTAATGTTTGTTTATTAAAAAGAAAAGGAAAGAATGGACAAAAAGCCGGTCAGAGCCGGACTCGAACCCGGGTGACCTCGGAACAAGACCAGAGTCACAACCACTTGGCCTAGGCCGGTGGTTGTGATGGATCTGGATTCATAATTATTAAATACACGAAGCAACAAAGCTTTACCCCCAATTCGTAAACGAAGAACCCTAGATTATTCAATTGAACGATTCAGGCAACTATAGCCCGATTAATGTTAGGGCTATAGTTGCTTGGATGCCGATGAATGAAACCCACCAATAAAATTGAACTCACAGTGTGTAATAAACGATAATCGTCGGGTCAAGGAGAAAAGTCAACCACGAGCAGAAAACCAATGATCAGTGTATAATTGAAAGAATTGAGGATGAAGAGAGTGGTATGAGCGAGTTGTTAAGCTACGTAGAGCCTCAATTTATACTAAAGGATTAGGGTTAGGGTTAATTAGGTAGTTGACTTTCCTTATTATAAAACGCGGCCAATTTTGATGATTAGGGCAACGATGCCGTGTAATTGTGGTGCAATTATGTTATAATGGGCCGGTAATAGCACGAGCTTACCAATTATGGCTTGATTACGCGTTAAAACTTGGATTGATTAACAAGGTATTCCCACAGTTGACTTTCCTAGTCAACTGAGGGGATTTAAACACGCGTATATAAATATAATGGGTCTGGGTTATAACAACAAGATAGGCTAGCCCAGTTGGTTTGTGCACTAGTGTTGGATCAGGCCGGCCTTGGCGCGGGTTCGAACCCCGGCCAAGGCAAAACATTTTTTTGATTTATTTCAACTCTCACACACATATATATAATATAATATATAGTATTAGGGTTCCATACTAGCGACAAAAATAATAAATGCGAAGATGAATAAGAAACTTGACGTTTTTATTAATGTCAGAGCGTAACGTACAAGTATTTATTGCGTAATGTTACAAGCCCTCCACATGAAAATTGAGACCTTCTTTGGCACCCCTTTCACCCACTGGAACGGGTAGAATGGAGTGGCGAAACGAGTTAATAGTTCCCTACAGGAGGAGACCGAAAATAGCCCATCCGGAGACCCAACCCAGCCCCATGTATCCCTTGAATCGGACAATAAGGTATCAGCAGTCAATGCACTGCATTGATGCAGAGCCGTCAATTCCAGTTTTGTGACCGTTATAATTCCTGGTCGCAAATGGATCGCTAATTTTGCGACATTTTTCTCATTCTTAAATTTCTATCATAAATGCCTAGTTTTCGAGTGGTGTAAACTTGAGATTGAGCACATGAATGCCAAGTTCCGAGGTAGAATTTAGGACCATATCATACTCCAACAACAACAAATACAAGAATTTACCCTTTAAAGGTATTAGCAAACAATAAAAGTAACAAACATTCACACTTATCAAACAATAGGATGCATGTAGTCTATACAAAGCAAATATATAGCGAAATTAAACAGATCAATGCGTCAATTAACGAAAGCTAAAAGATTGCATATAGGAGTTGGTTCCATGTATCGGGCAGCCCAGGAAGACACCAATGACTGCAGTCTACACCGGAGTAGCCATAGGAAGCAGGGTGTGCATCTTTCCTCAACTGAGACAATGTTGTGATATCGAGCAAGTAAACTGGCTTCTTTACACTCGCTAAAACTTTCTTTAAAACACCTAGAGCTTGAGGTGACCCTGCTGGATATGTTGACCCTTGTAATGGTTGTGCTTGTCCATTGCAACTCTTGGATGGTGATCCCCATTCCCGTCCCCTGATTTTGAGGTGAAGTTACCAATTCATAAGCTTTTGGGTGGCTCTACATACTTTGTGTTTTAAAGCAAAACTTAACATAACTTAACTTAAGGCCTTTTCATATAGCAAGATTCGAGCTCAGTAGTTCTTCAGGCTTGAGCTCGGTATGTTAATTATTTATTACGTAACTCATATACATGTATAACTCTTTTTATCATCATCATCATCATACTCAGTTAATCTCACCAATAGCAAAAGCGCCTTACCTCTACCCGTGGGTAAGATATATAACTCTTTTTATATAATTATAAATAATTTTTCCGTTAAAAGAAGCTATAGTTCTAGCTTGTTCTAGCTTATAATTTTATATATATTATTAATATTTTTTATAAAATTATTGTATGTTGTTGGATGAAGTTCTTACACGTAATGTGAAGGAGATATCCCTTGGAAGAATACTCTGGTCGTAGCCGGATTGACATTAAGATCGATCCATTTTGCCCACGTTGTCATGCCCTTCAAGTATGCCTCGTAACGGTCCATATCTTTCACTATAGTCGAGCCGTATTGCATATAATCCCATCTATAGGAATAGTTATTTTAACATATGAGGATTAACATATTATTATACATGCATGAAGATATTTTGAGCCGAGGGCCTTATTGGAGCAATCTCTCTATCTCTTGAGATGGAGGTAAAGTTTACCCTATCTCATTATCCCCATACCCGACTATGTGAGTAAGGTTTAACTAGGTATGTTTTTTTTATATTATTATAAATGCAAATGTTATAAGACATATGATACATACGGTTTTGATCGTCCTGTGTGCGTCCACCAGTGCCACGAATTGAAAACCAACACATCCATTCCTCTCCATGCATTGCCGGCTTGAATGGAATCCAATTTCAGCACCCGACCGATTTTTTCTCTTACGATATCAACCAAGTATGTTGAGCGATATAAAAATATTGTTACTCCATACTCCTGCACATATATTTTGTTATTTATCGAAACTTTGTAGGTTACTTTTTACATATAACACAAATTCTAAGTGAATAAAAATAACTAAAACAAAAAACCCAGTAAAATCATACCAATAGTCAGGGTTCGAGAAGGGTGGAATAAATTATAATTGAATTATAATTGTAAATTAATAACATGTTTAGTAGTGATTTACCGGGCGGTATATGGTAATGAAGTTCCACCTTAAGTGTTAACATATTCTTAATTAATCTTAACCCTAATTAATAACTTGTGGGTACAATAAGAATGTCGGAACCTATCAGTTGGTGACTCTACAGTGGTTGTCACTAATCCATCGGTAATTGCTAACATAGGTAATTCCGACAAATTACCGACAAAAATTCAACTATAAATTTAGCAACATTTTTTCGCAAGTTTGTCACAAATGAGATTACCTACTAACAAATATCCAACGGGTTGTTACCGACGATGCTGTCGGTGATAGAAATTTTATTTTGTAGTGCTTGTTACAAGCAAAGTAGTGGGTCACATGTCATTTTAGCCACATAAAAAAACTAAGGCTGCCGTTTATAAACATGAGTTACACAAGGACTATATTACTATATACATAGGGAAACACTTTGTGCAATAATTAACTACTTTCCAAGCCGAGGACACACTTGTGAACCTATTTTGTTTCTTATGCTTTGTCTTCATTATTCCTTTACATTTGGAGATCTTAGAATATTATCGTATGTATAGGGAGCATTAGCTAATGGAATGTTTACCTAAGTGTGGGCGGGGTGGTTCGTGATGGCCACTCCGTGATAGCCGTGACTATCACAACCACCGTCTCCACCAAACCATCACGGGCATGAGGCTAGAATTTCGTGACAGCCATCACGGTAGTGAGAGAAGGAATAAAGGAGGGTTGTTTGTTTGGGATGAGGTGTGATACGCCACCTCGTGTATTTAGTGATGGGTGTGATGAAATGATAAAAATTAAGGTGACACAATCTAATTGGGTGTGATAAAACCCACCGTGATAACCGTCTCGCCCACCCTTATAGTTAAACCAGCTAGACAAGGGGAAATGAGGTAGAGAGGAGCGTATTATAAATTAAGCGTGATTTTATCTACGCGTCCCCTAAATTTTTTTACACATGCCCTAGACGGGTCGTAGAGGGCTCACGGCCCATATAGGGTTTAAAATGACTCATCCACGGCCCGTATAAGGGTAAAGGTACGAGGTTCAGACTAAACACCCTGCATTGATTTTATCTACGCGTCCCCTAACTTTGTCCAGTCTGAAAAGATAACTTCTCCACGGGTCGTAGAGGCCTCCTCGTAAAAGAGCATTAGCTTTGTCATACACGACCTGTGGAGACCTCCACGGGTCAGGAATAGCCTCTTCCCACGGCTCGTTGGCACCTCCACGTGTCGTTTTCTATCCTTCTATGGGTCGTAGGGTCCTCTACGACCCCCAAAAAACTAACTGTATTTGTTTTTTTGAGTGTTGTTTACATGTTATTTAAGTTTTTTATAATTTTTTTTTCATTTCTTATTATAATTAAAGGTAAAATAGCATAAACAATATTTTTTTTTCACTTAATAATTCAGTATACATTATAAAACAACGTTACACTGGGCTACGAGTCAAGTCATACCACTCTCTTTCACCACTTGTATTACTTGGATGTAGCCTCTCTCCCTGTACTAGACGATCCCCAGTGCCGTCTCGGGGAACGGTAAAAACAATTAGGCCTAGGGCCATAACAATTAAACCGGGTGCATATAATTTAAACCGGTGAAAATGAGTATATTAACTTGTTATAGCTTATCGTATATAAGTGTTTTATCATGTATACTTAAAAAATAAAAAATAAAAAAGAATTCTAAGAGGCCGTAGAGAGCCTCACGACCCATATTTTGGTTCTCCACGGACTGTGGAGATCTTCACGGCTTATATATGTTTACGGGCCGTGGAGCCCTCTACAACCCATAGAGATATGTGCAAATAAATTAAGGGGATGCATAGATAACCAAAACCATTATGAAACATATACCCTTTGGGCTACAAGTAAAGATAGGTGACCATAGGGGTGTTAAAAAATATCCGAATCTGAAAATCCGATTTAAAATATTCGATATCCGAATCCGAAGCTATCCGAAAAACTGGATATTCAAAATTTCGGATATCCGAATTTTCGGATTCGGATAGTGATTTTAAAAATTTTCAGATATTTCGGATATCCGAAAATTTATAAAAGTTTTTTATTGGATATTCAAAATATCCGAATATCCGAAATATATCCGAAACTATCCGAAATATCTGAAAATTTATATATAAAACATATAAATAAAATATATTATAATAAAATCAGATATCCAAAAGCTCTTGACAAGTCGAATCTTGTGCGACAAACAGCCATGTGTGGTTTGGCCAGGCAGTCAACCCCGCGTTCCCTCAATTAGGGTTCGTCAAGAAAGATGTTCCGTAAATTTTAGTTATTTTTACTATTTTCGTTTTTTAATCTAAAACGCCTAAATCATGTTTTTTCTTATATTTACGCGTTTATTTATGTCCTTAATTTCGGGTTTTGATCATTGTAATTTTGAAAATCTATATATATATATATTGCAAAGGGATTAATCCTACATATCATACTCTTATGCAATCTCTCCTTTGAGAGATGCCACATAGGATGTGATGTGGCAACTCTAAACCAATTAAAAAAAAGAAATAAATATGATTAACCATAATCTATTATAATCTTTAACCTAATCTATTAAATACCTAATCTACTAAATCTAAATATTAAACCTTTATTATTTTATCTCTCGTGTTACCTCCCATAACTTTTAAACGTTAATATCTTTTATATACGAGATTTTTTAAAGAAAAAAATTACACCAAATTAACGAACGTTTTATTATCTTTCCAACGAATACCATAGTGCTATATAAAAATCGAAGAAAAAAATGACTATTTTTTGTAACCCGACAGGTATTGTGTTGGGTTTGGGATTGGTTTAAAAATTGTGGGTTTGGGTCGGGTCTAGGATTAGGTGATACCCGACCCGATTACCCAAAACAACATACCCAAATACCCGAACACATACCCGATCATATACCCATTAATTTTTTAACGCAACCTTTAGACTAATGCGTTCGATATTTCAATAATTAACTTTTTTTTTTCTTATTTCATGTTAGTTCTTTTTAGAATGATCGATTACAAACTTCCAAATTCATTTGTAATGGCACTAGATTTATACCCCGGCGCAGAGATTCGTTTTTTTTATATTTGAATATGATAACTTATGGCAGATTTTTGTTTAAAATAATAATAATAATAATAATAATAATAATAATAATATATTTTATTATGTTATATTAGATATTTCAACCCGGGGACCCAAATGTACGTAATGTTCCACTCATTTCATTTTTTTTCTTTAGAAGTCCCTCATCTTATTTTTCATGTTTCCACTCCACGTCAAATTTATTAATGAACCAATAATTTATTGAGAACTCTAAAAAACCATATAATCAATGTGATATATAAGTGTAAGGGTTCTTGGGGGCACCTTTCACCATTTCACATTCATTACACACTTACACCCAATTACCATTTGACATCTCATTTTATCACATTCTATCACATTTTAATATCACATTTGCAACACTCATTACAAGATTCCGTCACTAAATTCATTCCCGCTAATCCCAAAAAACCCAACAAATCACAACATTCCGAACAAACCACCCACCCCATCACTACCATGAAACACTAGCGGCGATGTTCACGGTCGTCACTACCGTGACAAACCTTTTCACGGAGGTGCCCCAAGTGCCCTAATAATGTAGGAGGGAGTATAAGGAGTAAGAGCATTCACATCCCCTCTATCAAACCTCCATCCATCTCTAAAATTTAAAAAAAATTACTAAAAACACTCTACATCTCATCCACCATTATATACCCATCTTTATATTTTGAAAAATCCATCTTCTAGCTTTTTATATATAAAATGTTACTATTCACCCCTATCAAATTATTGTGAGTGTATTTAACGAGGAATATAATAAAATATGTGTTTGAGTAAGATAAAGGTAAATATGGTGGATGGGATGTGGAAAGTTTTTTAAAATGAGAGATAAATTTTAAAAAGTATGATTTTTTGTTATATTATAAGGTATAAAATGGTGGAGGGGATATTAATGCTTTAACCCCTTAAAATGGTGTCGGTTCAAGTCTCATAAATTGGTCATTTTGGTAGATTTTAGGAGTAAATATATGAGGTGTATTTCAATTAAACAAAAGGAGGGAGCATAAGTAATTTACCAACACATTCTTTCTTTTGGCTCTTTGATAATACAAACATCTAACAAAACTTAGGTGTTTTTTCTAAAAATCTCAGTTGGCAAGTTGCCACTTTTACATAACAACTTAGTTATGTCATCTGACCTTTTTTTCTGCCGACAACTAGAAATGAGAATAAAAACAAAAACACATAATGGTATGGTAAAAGGTCAATCCATCAACAACTTGACATCAACAAACTCGCACATGATGTTGCTTAGATATTTCATTTTCCACTTTCTCTCAATCAGTACAGTTTTTATATGGATGTGTTACATCTCGTACTCAGAAGACCATGTGTAGCATATACATGTTTTGGTGAGAATTAACTGTAACACATCTTCACCTAGAGGTACAAAATTTTGTACTTGGCATGCAAAATATTATATTTATGCATTCACACACATATAATATTGAAGAAGGCTCATGTGAAAACTATTCATATACTTGAAAACCATGTAAAAGCAAGGAAAAAAAATATCATTCCTTTTATAGGTTATTGATCTTTGCCCCAAACCACCAACCCCACACACAAAAAAATAATAATAATAATAAATAAATAAAACTATGTGTAGCTTGCGAGATACATATATGTAGCTCACAAGCTACATGTACTACATATATGTTCCGACCCGAGCCACACAGTGGCGAAGCTTGACCCGAAGGTTCGGGGGGTCGGAAGTCACCGGGGGTTCGGAAGTCACTGGTTTCGGGGGGTCGAAAACCAGTTTCAGGGGGTCGAAACCCTATATTTTCAAAATTTTCTATACGGATACTATATAATCGGAACTTCTGCGCGAAAATCCGGGGGGGTCGGCCGCCCCTCCCCGCCCCTACAAACCTCCGCCACTGGAGCCACATATATGTACATCACAAGTTGTGTGTGTGCATATACGTATATTACATTACTAACCTTTTAATTATAAGAAATTAAAAAAAAAAAACTGATTGTTGATAGTGGTTTTCAAGTTTTATGGTGTTCTCTTGAACCTCATATCGTATAATCAGTTTTTAAAATTAAAGAACATGTACTTAACAAAGTTAACATGGCTAGGAATGATTGCACCTAATGTATTGTGTACTCTTGTATTTCTTTCAGGCTAGTGTTAAAATTATCCCACAACTTATTATTTTTATTGAATGTACTCTCATGTCTCTCTAATAAATCAGTCATTTCATCTTTTACTCGATAAGGTATGTTTAGCCAACACGTATAGTTTCCAAATATTGGACCAATAATCACGTTGTATGCCTATAAATGAATTGATATCGAGAATCCGAGTCCTTAAGCAAACTGAGACAAAAGGGTGGTGGTTTTATCTACAATGTCAAATCAGACATGAGATGATGATAACCTTGGAGAAGGATAACAGTCATTTAAAGTTCATTCAGTTGTAATGATATAAATGACTCTTACGTATCTTTATCTTGTATTCATTATCATTTGTAACTTATATATTATATATATGATCATCAATGAGTTGTGAATTTTTACAAACCCTACGTGTGTGTATGTGTGTGTGGAGGGGGGGGGGGGGATTTAAGGTCCCTTTAATATTTTATTTTATCTTTTAAATTAAAAAAAATAGTAAAATAATAATAAAAGGAGAGAGAGGATGATGTGGCAACCTGTGATTAGGTGGGGGATTTTGTGTCCAGGTGCTAAACATATAAAGCCACAACCACTTTTTGAAATTTAAGGCCCTCCATGTAACGTTGTTGGGGGCCTTAAATTCACTTTAACACCACTTTTCACGCCCCACTATATATACTCTTATGCATAAATTGTTTTAAAGCAGCTTATAGTCGATATAGTAGTAAGGGGCATACCTGAAATGTAAGGGTAGTAAGTGAATCCCCATGCTTTAGAGTAGGCCTTGATCTTGGCACAGATGCGTGAAGCAAACAAGCTAACGATTGCCACATGTTCTCGCTCAGCGAGTCGCCAACAAACATCACCTTCTTCCCTCTCCATTTCCTCAATAAATCCAACCCATTAAACCTATTACACATGCATCAAATTTACATGTATAAATTGAGTCCAACCTTGATTTAGTTTATATTAGTGGATTAATGGTTAAGAAATTACTAGCAAATATTCATCTTTGAGGAAAACTAAAGAAATCACAGTAAGTATTTATATTAATTAATGCCTCGTTAGTATTATCTTTTTAGCAAGCCGTGTTTGTATTTTGATCAAACAAATTTGAAAACAATAGAATAGTTTTATTTATAATTTATTTAACCACCATATCACATACTAAATAAAAGGATAATATGTAGTGACCAATATTTTAAAGGAAAAATGGATTTTAATACACTCAACTATCGCCTGTTGGCGGATAATACTCCCAACTATCACTTTGGCTATTAGCACTCCAAACTTTCAACTTGTTTGTTTTTATCACTCCCAAACTAACTGAGGTCTAACCTCGTTAGTTTTCGTGGCCAAAATATAAAAACCAAAACTTTTGTGTGGCCAAAATGTGAAAACTAAAACTTAAGGGGCAATTTTGACATTAAACCTTTAACTTATAACCCCCCCCCCCCCCCCCCATCTTCTGCAACAGAACCCCTCCCCCCCCCCCCCCTTTTCTCTCTCTCTCTAAACCACCACCACCGGTCATCTTCTTCGGCCGGCTCCGATCACCTGCTTATCTAACCTCCTACCCCTAAATATTCTTTGGTTTACATTCAAGAAAACAAAATCACTCTCCTTAACAAACTTACCAAATAAAACCCCAATAAATATTCCGGTCACCTGTTTCCGGTTGCCTTCCTCGGCTCCGGTCACCTGTTTCCTCCCACCCACTACCTTTTTGTTTGCAGGTAATCTGTCTGTCTCTTCATTCACCTTCAAACCCTTGTTTTTCTATCGATCTGGTCAACAACCACCCCAAGCCCAAGCACCGGCGTCGTATCCTTCCTTAAAACAGAGTTAACGGCGGCGGGTAGCGATTTAGGGTTTCGATTAGGGGTTTTATCGGGTTATCACGAGGTTCGATGGTGGCTCTCTCATCAAGTTTCTCTCTCTAGATCTCAGCTCTCTCTCTCTCTCTCTCTCTCTCTCTCTCTCTCTCTCTCTCTCTCTCTCCTCTGGATGTTGAGGTTATAGTGGGTGGTTGGTTTGTGATGTGGTTGTACCCTGGTCGAAGCTCCGCCGTGGTGGGTGACCGGAGCTCCTCCCTGCTCCGCCCTGTCTCTCTCTCTCTCTCTTCGGTGGCTGTGATGATGATGGGGGTGGTTGTGATGATGATGTGGGTGGTGCCGAAGATCTTCCATGCTCCCCCCTCTCTCTCTCTCTCTCTCTCTCTCTGAATTCTCTCTCTGAACTGGTTTCTAATAATAATAATAATAATAATAATAATAATAATAATAATAATAATAATTATAATTACAATAAAAAGTTTCAAAATTGGTTCAAAGTTTTGGTTTTTACATTTTGGCCACGAAAACTAACGAGGTTAGACCTCACTTAGTTTGGGAGTGATAAAAGAAAACAAGTTGAAAGTTTGGAGTGCTAATGGCCAAAGTGATAGTTGGGACTTGGGAGTATTATCCGCCAACAGGCGATAGTTAAGAGTAATTAAATCCATTTTCCCTATTTTAAACATGTTATATTGAATTAGACAGGTTATCTAGTTGGCCTGATTTTCCAACCCTTACAAGAAAATCTTTAGTTGTAATTATATTATTACACATGCTAAATTAAACTAAAAAAAGATAAAGAAATGATATGTAGAGACTAGAGAGAGGTTAAAAGATGTAGACATATACTATTATTTTAAATGATAAATTTAATAAAGAATAGAAGGTGTAACATTTTTTTAATAAAATAAATACATAAACACCCAACAAGTTGAGATGGCTATTTTAAGTGTACTCAAATAATTAATAACCCGTCTATTGTCATCATTACATGTATCAATCATGGTCCAAGATTCCATAAATTTTACTACTCAACTTAAAATGTTATCTTATAGCTTTAATAAATAACTAATCATGATTGGTATCCATGTTAAACCGTTATAAATATACTCTTTATAGCGAACCCGTTTCTTGTTGTTTAAATGATAAACAACAAGTCTTAAATTTGAACTCCTTTATAGCACAAGGAAGAATATCAATTGTTCTAAAGCATTGATGTATTGGAATGATGTATTGGCTTGTATTTTTTCTCGTCAAGTCCCCGTTTTGAGGCCTTGCGAGTTTTTTTTGAGTTTAATGAAGTTCTCTTTTCAAAAAAAAAAAAAAGTTCTAAAGCATTGATGTGTACTCTAACGCCGCAAAAGATGTCATGTGGAGTAAAGGGCGTTAAATACCACTACCCCTAGGTGTTAAGAACATTAAAAACATCATTTGTTAACATGCTAACAGGCGTGAAACAAATCTTGGGTTGACCCTTTACATACATAATCAATTTAATATTTATTTTTGATGGACGTTAATGGAGGGAGACTATTTCTTTGAGGGGCGTGACGGATAATGTGTCTATAAAAGATGCCTACGTGACGGATAGCCAATTGCCTAATAAGTTTCCTTAAAGCACAAGGAAGAATACCAAGTGCTCTAGTAAGTCGTATGTGCGTGCACACACATATAGAAAAATTATGTACCTGGGTAAGTTGCAAGAAGCAGGTTGCCAAGAATACTTGAGATATTGGGTATCTTTGCGACCATGTTTAAGACAATCATACCCGGGATCAATGTAGGGGCAGCTAGAAGCTGAATAGAGTGGGTAGGACTCGTCAACAACCCATCTTCCCTTGAACAAATCACACCCTAATAATTCTCTACCCCTTGGTGAGCTACTAGTACTTATATTATAGGATGAAGTCAAAGGTACTTGTGTTTCGGCCAAAGCTACAACCAAATACAGTTGCACTTGAAGTAGAAAGATGACACCAATGAATAAAAGGCATCTCCTATAGTAACCAAAATCCATATCTTTATTGGATTTTGGTGAAGGGGGGAGTATTGATCGAGAACTATTATTGATTAATAATTGTGTTTAGAAAAGGATGTCCTTTTGCCCCATTCATGGCCTTCACTGCTTAACCCCATTCATTGTAATATATAGAGAGAAATATGCATCTTCATGCACATACATGTACACGTACACATATACGTATGTGGATGTCGAAAGAGATCTTTGTATTTTTGTCACTATATACATGCGCATTATACGGGAAACTTAGTCTAAATATGTTATTGTCCTATTATAAAAGTATCATGTATAATGCACAACTGTATTTCTTATTTAAGTTTAAAGTTGTATTATTGTTTTGCAACTTGTTCCAAAATTTAAGAAAGTGATGTACGCATGTTCTATACGGTAAATGCCTGACTTAAAACTGAAAAGGATGGAAAAGGAGAGAGTTGAGGTTTCTATCCCTTTGGGGAAAAAAATAAATAAATAAAATAAAATTGGCAAGAAGAAAAAAGAATTGAAAGAAAAAACATATTCCAACCTTTCAAAAAAAAAAAAAGAAAAAACATATTCCATTATTAATATTAGATTTTTTTTATTTAGTAACTCATAGATATCTATGTATAAATAGAAAGATAATACCACACAACAAAATTATCAAAATATAATTAACTAGGATTTCTACAGCACGCGTTGCGGCGTGCCGCAGTGATTTCTGCTTCATCTTGAACCTTTTCTTTACTCGGTTACCGTATGCGCAAAATTGATTAAGAACATCAAATAAGGCTGTTGAAATAAAAAAAAATGCAACTTGGCAGGACCGAACTTGCAACCTTCTTTTTAACAAAATGGACTTCAAACCACTACACCACTAACACAATTGATGTTTAAATATGAAACCAATTGTATATATTATTAAGTAAAGCTATTAAAATAAAAAAAATAAATAAATTGCCTTTCCCAATGATTAAACTTGTTACCTTGAGCAATAGAAGTTCATTACAACCACCAACACAACTTATGTTTTAAAATGAAACAAATCATATATATTATATAATAACTGTGGAAAAAAATATAAAATAATTTGCAATGAGAATTCACTATTATTCATGAATAGTGAATTCTCATTATTCTCTAACTAGTGTACAAATTAGAACAGCAAAATAAATATAGAGAACTGACTCTTAGTGTCAATAATCTTGTTATGTATAGTGGACGTTATGAGTTTGAGTCTCGAGCAAAAAGGATTGTTCATGAGGTGAATCGAGTCGAGCTAAGGCAAGCTCGGGCTCATCCAAGCACAAAATAAGATTCAAATTTCAATAGTTTAAAAGAACACATCCGAAATAAGTTCAATTTCATACATTACATTACATGTCAAAATTAAGCTCATCCAAGTACAAAATAAGATTCAAATTTCAATGAAATTCAATATATGTACCATTAGTATCTTAATCAACACCAAAATAGGACATATATATTTGACTGCATTTTTAATTACAGGCAAATAATAACAATTTTTTTATATTATATTATATGTATTTAAAAATAATATATATTATAAGTAAAATAATTTGAGTTAAACCAAGCCGAGCTCACGAGCAAGCAAAGCCAAGCCAATTTGACTCATTACGAACTGATCCGAGCTAGGCTTACTTTCTAACCGATCCAAGTCGGCTCGACTTAGATTGAAACCGGGTCATATCAAGCGAGCTTTTTCGAGCTAGAACCGAGCGATCCCTGAGTCGGGAGCTTTTTGGACAGCCCTTGGCAAAATTGCTCTTGGTTGAGATAGAGGTTTTATCACGGTGAGTCTTTGAACGCTGGATTTCTTTGGAATGGTGGTGGGCCAGGCATCAGCGCCGTTTGCGTTTACAGGAGTACGGCTTGTTGTTATTGAGCTTACCTGGATGATTGGAGTTTTACTGGTTGTTAAAAAAAAAAAAATAACTACTCTTAGTGATTATAATTAATAGGGGAATTGAAATTAAATAATCATAACATTGTCGGGTTAGAAAGCAATAATTCCAACTTGAAAATTGGAATCTAACAAGCCTAACTTATCTTGGTTTTTATTCCATTGGATCATAAACTAACTGGGTTAACCCTGGTTAGTTTTGGTCTAGTAAAATAAAAAACAAGACAAATTAGATCTGTTACCATTGGGGTTGGTGGTCTAATAGCAAGGCAAAGCCTTTTAATACACTAAAAGTGTGAGGTCTTGAGTTCAAGTCTCACAAGGAGCAAAAAATTCTTCTTTAAAAAAAATATATAAAGACGGCTGCATTGAATTTTGTTGGGGTTGTAAAGTTACATAAATCTACTTGGATATTGTGTTTCTTATCCGTCTTTTACTAAAACTTTTACTATATGGTATTCAACGTTACAGGGTTGGGACCTGATTTGTAATGGGTTATGGGTTTCATACACCCCGTGACGTCACATTTTGGGGTATGTGACATCATATTCTGGGTATGTGGCAACCTTCTATTGGTGTATGATGTGGGCCAGGGTGTATGATTCCTAATTAAGGGGTGTATGGTTCCTAAATACCTGACATCTGATTTGTAAGAAAAGAAATATTCAAAATGGAAATGAATTTGGTCCTAGAATTATTTAGATACTCTAATACAATAAAATAACTCAAATAAGAAAAGAGCAGAATTTATCTACGTAACATTAACATAATAATACTTTTTTTTCACATTGTGGTTAAACCAGATTGATGACATATTATAAACGTCCAAATTTTAGAAAGCCACGTAAAATGTTGTCACATCAATGAACCAGTGAATATTATAGTTAAATAAATTAATAACATCAAGATGTTATCTTAACTTAAATATCATTATTGGAAGACCTTTTTGTCCATGGAAAAACTAAAATAATATAGAGACATTCATAAAATATACTAAAATGATTGGGTTACCCAACCCAATAATAATTGCCTACTACGATATATCCACCATTCGCACAATGTTTAGATCTAAACAATTTTCTACTACAGTTTATCCACCATTCGCACAGTGTTACCCACCCAATAATAATTGCCTACTACAATAAACCCGGACCGGTGACCTGGACCGGTCTGGATCAGGATATCGGACCGAATACGCATCGAACCTTAGTTGGACATGTAAACCGCGGTTGGATCGGGAAACCGGCCAGTGATTCTTACATTCGGTTCAAGCAGTCAGACCAGTGAATCGGACTGGTTCGACATCCGGAATGGTTCTAAAAACATTGCTTGTAGCATAAAAAATATCGGCTATTGTTTACAGAGTTCATAAAAGAAAAAAATATATATGTATTTGTATTTATTTCAAGACAATTTTACTGTTACAAATAAGCAAATTTGCTACATTCGTATACCTAGTTTCGCGTATTAAACTTTTATTTCACCATTAATGACTTAAAATCATGTGGTATACGAACTATTTCACGTATAATATTTTTAGATGTGTAGCATCATGATTATGCCTATCATCAAATTCACATATTAAGCAATACCGATCCTATCCCGTCCCGATCCCACCGAACTGAGTGGTTTCGGGATCGGTATCCATATTTATGGATTTTCGGTTTCGGTATTGTCAGTATCGATACGGGATCGGTATAATATATTAATAGTATATAATATAATATATTAATAGTATATAATATAATAAAGTTTTTAAATAAAATAATAATATAAATAAAATATTAATATAATATAATTACTATTCACTTTGTGTTACTGTTCAATGAGTTTGTTTATTAATATTATGTAATACGGTAATCTAGACTATAATATAAATCTGCATCTCATTTGGTTAGAGCATTCACATTTGGTTTATCAAATCCCGTCTATCAAATTCAAGGCCGGCCCTGAGTGGGTGCGGGGAGGACTCTCGGCCCGGGCCCAATTTCTAAAGGGGACACTTTGAGCGGCGACGAGTGTTTTCTTTCTGCAAGTATTTTCTTTCTGTTTTCGACCCAAAAAAAATATTTCATCTTGAACATCACTGGTTATAAACGCAAAAAGGTGAAGAGTAGATAAGGAAGAAGATGAGTCATACGTGATAAACTAGATTGGAAGGATATGACAAAATTAAAAAATGAAGTGTTACTTGAGATTTGTGATATGGTACAGTAATTGTGCAGCCTTTACAGTAAATTTTAATATGTAGTAGCACTATAAAACAGTAATTGTCTCACGCTTTTGCATATGATGCAAGTCAAATTCATTTTATTAAAAAACTTTTGAAGTCTAGACATAAAATAATGGCTCTTAAAATTATTTTGGAATTTTAAGAAATGGTAGTTTTTTTATGAGCCATATAGCCAAACATATTAATTTTTATAATTATTACAACACTTTCAATTCTATATCCGGTTCAACCAGTCCGACTAGGGAACCGGTAAGGACATCTGTTCAACGTTCGCTTCAGTTATGAAAACATTGCTTAAAAGACCTAAGACTAAGGGGCACATATTTAGCGGCTCGACCCGGACACCTGAATTGTCAGGACCGGCCCTGATCAAATTATAATAAAAATCACTACTTCACCTCTACATCTTCTCTCTTCTAGTTAAAAAAAATAATATTTTTTCATATTTTTATTATTATATTTTCTTTTTCCTCACTCACAAACCACTTACAAAAATATTAAATATTTATAGGGGTGAGCAGTGTGTCAGTGTCCCCCCAAATATAAGGGTGAACAATGCTTTCACCAAATATTTTCTCTCCTTCATTCACAACCACTTAGAGCATTCACATTTGGTCCATCAAATCCCCTCCATCAAATTACACTAAAAATCACTACCCCGCCCCTAAATCTTCTCTCTTCTAATTAAAATAATAATACATTTTTATACTTTTATCATTATATTTTGAGAGAATTGCAAAGACTGTCCTTTAGTTATTATAAAAATTACACCTTCTCTCCTTTACGTTAATTTTTCACCCATTCTATCATTTATTTTCTCAATTTACTACACCCTCTATCCTTTAGCCTAACTTAGTTAAAAAAGTTGGTTAACTTTATTTTCTAACTTTACATTTTTAGCTCTTATAGTTTCCCTAAGCCTTAACCCCAAATTAAATGACGAAACTAAGGCACGACATGAAACGATATCATAGGGCTTTTAAGCTACATCAAATTCCGATCAAAACCATAATTTTGAAGTAAAACGATTGATGAAAAACATATTTTTTTTATAAAAACTCATTTTATATATAAACATAGGTATATATATATAACCGAAGTTAAGCGAATTTACGTCAAACATAACCCGAGAAACATGAAACCTGACCAAAACATGTTAAAAACTTATATCGAATCTAACTGATTCTAAACGGATCGCAAAACGGGCCAAAAACCCGAACCGAACATGACCCGCATTAACAAAAACGGATCTTACACCTCTAAATTGCACCCAAACTTGAATCTGGACCTACCCACGTGTTTACAACTCTAAATCGCATCATACATTCCAATATTAAATGTTAAAGATTCCAGATCGCCATCCAATTGACCAATTCTTTAAACGTTTAAAAACCCACTTGCAAAACGAGCCTCTATACCATAAATTGAAACCTATTATTACATATTATGCCTTATTCGACCATTTCTGTGCAAAAATATACCATAAACACCCACCAAATCGTTCGCAAAATGAAGAAGAAGATCAACCAGTCGCAATTTTAATCGTACGATTGGCCTCGAAAACAATCAGGTCAGTACGATTATTATACATCGTTTTAATCGGGATTTGATGTTCTATAATAGCCCTATGATTTCGTTAATTGTCGTGGTCGAATTCGAGGTCAATCGAAATGGGTTCAAGGGTTAGGGTCCGATCAAAACTAGAGGAGCTAAAAGTGTAAAGTTAGAAAATAAAGTTAACCAACTTTTTTAACTAAGTTAGGCTAAAGGATAGATTGCGTAGCAAATTGAGAAAATAAAGGACAAAAAGAGTGAAAAATTAACGTAAATGACAGAAGGTGCAATTTTTGTAATAACTAAAGGACAATCTTAGTAATTCTTTCTTATATTTTTTCTTTCTTCACTCACAACCACTTACAAAAATATTAAAAATATTTATAAGGGTGAACAGTGTCCCCCCCCCCCCCAAAATATAGAAGTGAATAGTGCTTTCACCAAATATTTTCTCTCTTCTTCACTCACAACCACTTAGACCATGTGTAGTGGGGGGCTTTATTTATAAAGTCCCCCTTCCTGATTGGTCCACGTGGCAGCTGAGTCAGCATGGAGAGAGAAAGTGAAAAGGGGGTGTAGTGGTAGGGGCTTTTGTGACAACCGGCAAATTTCGTACAACGATTAACGTGATTCTAATCATGTTTTAGAAATAATTAACATGGTTTAAGGTTAATTATGGTTAGTTGAGCTAATATGAGTCCTACGATGTCCTTTTGAAAGTTCGTTGAAGTCTTGATGCCTTTAAAGAAAGACTTCGCGTGTTTAACGTAACGAACTGACATCAGCAAAAATTTGTCAAACTGGAATAACATAAACTTATACTATGAAAATACGACACGTATTTACTATCGATGCGAACGGATGTGAAAACGGCGTGGTAAACGGCCAAAAACGCAGCGTTTTGGAGAACGCAGAGAGGAACGGGCATGGGATTCGAACGTCGAAACGCGTGGCTTTAACCGTTACCGAACCTCCGGAATAA
Organism: Ambrosia trifida; assembly: GCA_028751855.1. Classification (NCBI taxonomy): domain Eukaryota; kingdom Viridiplantae; phylum Streptophyta; class Magnoliopsida; order Asterales; family Asteraceae; genus Ambrosia; species Ambrosia trifida. The sequence goes on along the minus strand of CM054129.1, from coordinate 126,561,437 downwards.
TTATTTAATTGCTCGGTCTGGTGTTATTTATGACTACGAACAAAAACCGAGTCCAGAAACGATAACGGGCTAAAACGGAGCAGTTGGTACGCGACATTGGGCTTGAAGCCCAATCCAAAGGCCCACCTATATAAGGCCATAACCTTCACAACCTCCCTCATTCTCCACATTTCCTTCTCTCTCTAAAAACCAAATCCTCTCAACTCTCCCTCTCTCTAGAAGTTTTCCGGTGACCGGAGGCCGGCCGGCGGCGGCGGTCCGGCGGCCGTCCGGCGGCTTCCGGCGGCCGTCCGGCGACTTTTTCCGGCGACCTTCCGGCGAGTTTTTCCGGCGGTTCCGGCGAGTTTCCGGCGACCTTCCGGCGGTTCCGGCGACCTTCCGGCGACTTTTTCCGGCGCGTGATACCTCCACCCCCACTAATTTCGACGCCCCGAACGCGATGGTGAAGGCCGTTTTCCCTAAAACGAAGCGGTTTGAACGTTGGTACCATTCCGGCGACTTTTCCGGTAAGCTCGTTTTCGAGTTTTCTTTGTACAAACGTTTAGATCGGGTCTTTGGGGGACTCCTCACAAGTTTTCGCGAAATTTCGTTCTCCGGCCATATTCCGGCGAGTTGTTTCCGGCTATTTGCGAGTTCAGGAGGGGCTGGAATGGGTTTGGTTGGGTCCCGATGGCGCGCAAGTATTCAGAACGGAGGTTTTGGTGGTCCGGCCACGGTGGTGGTGGTCCGGCCACGGCTGTGGTGGTCCGGCCACGGCACCGGTGGTCCGGCCACGGTGGTGGCGTCCGGCAGCGCGGGTCCGGTCAGTTTTGGGCTCGGGACTCGGGGCTCGGGTCAAGATGATGCTTCCGGGTCAGATTCAGATCTGGCTCGGTTTGCGTGCCGTCTTCAAGTTCTAGTCATGGGTCAAGTATGGTGCTCTCGGGTAGATCCGGTCAGATTCGGGTTGGTCAACCCGGTCAACTCAGTAAACTTCGGTCAAGCGTTACGGTATAATTAACTAGCAATTATTTCGTCATATTATTATTTACACATATATTTCTAAAATATATAAATATGAACGACTAACTCGCTAACGAACCGATAAAAATATTAACGAAAAGCATTATGAGCTAATATTTGTGTACTAGTCGTGACTTGCGTTGTTGTTGGACTAAATTGACGGACTATACGTATATATATATTTATATAAACAGGATGATTTATATAATAGTCACAACGTATAAAGTCTCGCGGATTAGAATGCGGATAAATATAATGTCGTCTTTGTTAGGAGTTGGTTTTGGGAATTTGTAGACAACTTGTGTTGTCTGGTTTATACCAAAAACAGAGGAAACTCTGCCGAAATTTTTATAAACCCGAAGCGCGACAAGTGTGACTTTATTGTTCGTTCTTATAAATAACTTTCCAAGCGCTTGACAAATGTAGTCATGTACAATCACGACGTTTGACAAATATTATTTGTAACAATAATAGTCCATTCCGAGAAATATTTCAAACAAATATATAGTCTTTTGCTACCAAACGTCAAGGATTGACGAGTTTTTAAAGGTTACTTGGTAACTAAAATATGTTTGTTGTTCGGATTAAAAGATGTATAAACGTTCGGATTTATTTGGAAAACCTTTTCATAAAAAGCAAAGTCTTGAGATTTGTAAGATACTCGGATTCGGGAAAAGAAATAACAAATGTTATTAAAAAAGGATTTTTATAACTATATTATATTTCAGCAAGGTATATCTTCCGAAAATAACTATACAAGACGATTACATTTATCCGATTTACGAGACAAGCTATTACTCGGGATGAGTTATACGTTTCGTGGTGTTAGTCCAACATGGTTTACACACGAATAGTAACAGGTGCGCGACTTGGGTACTATGTCGTATGTGAACTCATGAAATATGATAAGTCACGATCGGTTCGTCGAGTTAAAACACTTAAAGGCTCGGGTTAGTACACACGAGTCTAGATAGTTGAATAAACTATCTTATAACCGGAAAATAAGCTAGATTTATATGTGATAGACTTTAAGGTGTCCCTTATTGGTAATTAGGGCACGAGGAAGTCGGTCAAAGCTTTGGATTTTATTTGCTAGCTAAGCATGGAAATTAAGGTGAGTTTCACGGCCCCATTTTACTGTTTTAACTGGGGGAAAGATATGTTTGTCAAAAGTTATCACATATTGAAATGTTTTCAAAGGTTAAAATGTGGTAAGTGGCATGATGAGTACTTGAGTTTTTGGTCGCCACTCGGGGTTGGGTCCTCGCTACTGTAACCATTAATTCAGGTAAATGAAACTGAAGGAATATTTGGATAGTACTATTGGTGCCTGACAAGGCCCACCCCTAATCGATAGCGTCGATTATGCATCGGCGTATGCCTGGGGTGCACGTATTCTGAACTTAAGTCGTTGGGTTCCGAGAAACGACTTGGAGCGGGGCATATTTACTAGTCTTGGTTTGGTTATGGGACTCAGGGGATTGCTCATCATCATAATTTGTAGGAGCTAGCTACTCCATACAAAGGCCACGAAATGTGCTGGATTTGCACAGGATATAAAAATGTGCTGGATTTGCACAGGATGTAAAAATGTGCTGGATTTGCACAGGATGTAAAAATGTCGTATTTACGAAACTAAAACCTGTGAACTCACCAATATTTTATATATTGACGTCTTTTTAAACATATCTTTCAGGTAACTAAGTGCTGAACAGGTATGCGGCTAGTACGGTGGAATTTGGGATGTCGGACAATGGTTGGGGGTTTTCATCTATTGTTACCTTCGGGTTGGGACATAAACGGAAACACCCCACTTTAAAACTTAATGTTTGAGGTTTCAAGTAATGTTTGAAACCAGGTACTCCTTCCCGACATCTTAATATAATGATCTTTTCTAATTAAATATAGTTTGTGTTAATCTTGACTTTGATATGCTTTCGAGCGTCGCGCCACGTGTTTCCGCCATTGGCGTGGTGTGACAGCTTTATTTATAAAGCCCCTGTTTCTGATTGGTTGTTTATTTTATTATTTTTTTAATCTTTTAACTCAAAATAATTAAAATAAAAGACAAATAAATATAAAAAAATTACAAATAATATTAAAAACACACAACTAATATTAAAAAAAATTACAACTAATATTAAAAAAAATGCAACATAAAAAAAAAGCGAAACACACTAGAGGTTATATTTTACAAGAATTTCTTGCCTATGAAGTAGTGCAAGGCGTAGGGCTTCTCCGTTGAGGTGGTTGATCGATTTGGACAAAAACTCAATGTCCTTTTCCCTTTGCCTCGCCTCTTGAATATTGACGAACCTTTTATTCTCGGCCACTCTCTGGTGCATAGTTTCTAAACGTCTATGGCCGAGGTCGCGAATATCCTGTAGTCATCGATTCATTTCCTCAAAATCCTCCCTCGATGCACCACCTTCTGTCGAAGACGACTCCGCCTTGCCACCCTTTTTTGATCTTCTACCCGGTGATCTTGGAATATCCTCCTCCTCCTGCTCCACTTTCCCGATATCGAATCGTTTTCTCGATACTCCCCTCTATCCATTACGCCAAAAAACAGCTCTCGAATCCGGGCCCAAAACAACGGGCTATTTTGATAGTTCGCTACAAAAAAAAAAAAAAAAAAATATTATACAATTAGAAAGTATATAAATACAAAAAAAAATTACTAACCAACATTATATAGATACATATATAAATACAAAAAATACTATATATATATATACACGATTAATTATATATAAATACAAAAAAAAAACATACTAACCAACTTCGGGATCCTCCGATATGTCGAGCCAGGCCCGCGCTAAAGCATATTCCTCGTTTTTTTCCCAACGTTCTTGTTTCTTTTTTTTTTTTTGACGAGGAACAGTAGCATCTTTCCTTTTATGCGAGCGTCTCCCGCGCCCCCGTTGAGAACCCTCGGGTTGACGTGGTTGGTTGGTCTCGACTTGAGTTTCTGGCACGGACTCGGGCTCCTCTTGAGAAGCTTGGACATAGTTTGGTGGAGGAAAAAATTGACCCGCCATGTTTGGTGGAGGAAAAAATTGACCGGGCATGCCAAGAAGTTGCACGTATTGCATTGTGTTCGCGTCAAAGTTTCTCCAATTGGATGGCAGCTGAGTAGTAGTGTTTGGCCTCGCAGTGTTTGGCCTCACACCCGGGACCCCAAATGGTGCACCATATGGAAACATGTTTGTGTTTTAGTTAGATGTTTGTGTTGTGGTGTGTGTGTTTTTTAGTTTGGAAAGTGTTGTATGTTGTATGTGTATGTGTGTATTGTGTTGTGTATATATAAATTTAAAAAAAAAAAAGTTTACCGTTCAAAACATGCAGGTCCCAACGGTCAATTTTTTTGACCGTTTTCCTTTCCTCGGCCACGTGTCAATTTTTGGTTGGATGGTTGAATTTTTGTTTGGCGTTATTTTTATAACGCCCGGTTGATTTTTTGGAAAATAGCGCCCGGTTGTATTGGTGTTTGGGGTGCTATTTTTAAAAAAATTGGGCAAATTACGCCCCACTACGGTGGGTCTTAGAGCATTCTCAATAGCTTCCATATCCATCATTCACTCACAACCAATCACAACCACATATTACATTAAAAATCATTATAGTTTCTCTCTCCTCCACTCACAACCACTTTCAACAAATATTAAAAAATAAATACAGTTTTCCTGTTTGCCCTAAAAAATTCCTAAAGAACCCAAAATTTACCGATAAACAGTAGATTCCTCATTTTCTTCACTCGCAACAACTTCCAACCTCATAAAAAAAAATATAGGGTTTTGTCTCACCAAAAAATAGGGGCACTACTGTGAATGCTCTTACACCCACCCTCATATAATTTGAGGGAAACATTCACATACATTTGGTGGACCAAATATGAATGCTCTTACACCCACCCTATATAATTTAAGGGAAATACTCACATACATTTAGTAGACCAAATGTGAATGATCTTATATATCTGAATTTATTCTAACTTTTTTTTTTTTTAATCATGAAACCTCATCAATCAAAATCGTTAAGCTTTCTTGGGACCTAGTTGTTATATGCCATTATTTGATTTAACTAATGGTCGGATATATCATCCATTTGGACCATTTCATCCATCTAATTCTAGAGAGATCGGACCGAGTTGAAAATGATCCAGCAGACAAAAGGCCCATCTATAATAATCTCGGTTTTATTAACCATTATCATAAAAACTTCGTCCCATTAAGCAATGATTGTAGTTTTTAGTCATTATTTGTTTGACATATAATTTTTGTAAATTTTTTCTATTGTGTTTACTAGTATAGGTATTATTGAGTTAAAACTTAAAAGTGCAAGAGTTTTAGAAAAATAAAAATCATAATTAGTTAAATACAAAACAAAGTTTTGTCCATTTCAATTCCAAAGTAGCCAAATCTTGAATCACATGTATAACTTAAGATTTTTGTATGAGTTAAGACTTAAAGAGTGTGGACTTAAATTATTTGGAATTTTGTGGGGACTAAATAGCTATGTGCAAAGATCCGAAACGATACAGCTTAAGCTATTGGGTATACCCCCCACTCCTCCATCTCATCCTGTTAATTTTTAGTTTTCAAGATTTGACATAAGTACCAAATGAAGGAGTTCTAAGGTAAAGTTTAAAACATAGCAAAAATAATTATTCTCTCAAAAAGTATATTTTAGTTTTGTAACTATGATTCCGTTTTGCATCATACTATAAACTTTTATACAAACAATCACCATGCCCAGTAAAATCTCACCCAGTATAGCCATTATCTCGACTTTAAAGTGCAATAGTTTTAGAAAACCGAAAATTACTATTAATTGAATACCAATATAAATTCTATATAATAACAATTGCAATTGTCTACAGTACTAATTCTAATTCTTGATTGGTATATGTGACTTTAATCAGGGGCTATTTATTTTTTTAATAAATTTACATTTTTAACCTCTAACTTTAATACAGCTATTAGATGACCCTTAACTTTAATAGTTTTTTTATAAAAAAAAAAAATATACGTTTATATCCCTGTACTTTAGTGGATTTATGATACGGAAGTTTAATTTAATAATACTTCTTTTTCTTCGAAGGATTTACATTTCCACCCCATAAGTTTAACATAGTTATCATATGACCCTTAAGCTTAATAAAGTTATTTTATAATACATATTTGTTATTTTATCTTTTTAGTAAGTTTAATCCTTTTGTATTATACATTTATACTTATTATTTATTTAACCTTTTTTACAATTAAATCCAATTTTTAACGCTAGATATGTTTACTTAGACTATGGGGTATGGATCGGGAAGGAGGTAGGGAAAGATGATGTGGAGCTTTTCCCCAAGGGGAACACCCCCCTCCCCCTTCCCCCTTCGGTGAGGGGAAATCTTCCCCTTCTCCCCGATCTATATAATATTATTATTATTTTTGTCTTTTCTTCTATTTTGTCTTTTTCCCCTATAAAAAATCTATATCTATATATATATAAGAAAACGTATATGCTGACGTGGCGTGCAATGGAGGTCTCAACCTCCCCTTGAAAGTGCCACGTGACATCATAATTGAAAGATTTTAGTGTTTTTGAATTATTTCCTTTTTTAATTAAAAAAAGATAAACATAAAACCCTAAATTCTCAATTACTAAAATTAAATTGAGTTATTTTAGGAAAAAAAAATTAAAAATAAATTTAAGATTTTATCTCTCATGTTTCTTTCCATAATTTTTAAACGTTTATATCTTTTATATACGGGATTTTTTAAAGAAAAAAATTACACCAAATTAACGAGCGTTTTATTATCTTTCCAACGAGTACCATAGTGTTATATAAAAAACGGAGAAAAAATCGACTATTTTTTGTGGGGTTTCGTTTATACAGGAAAAAAAACACACAAAGTGTTCATGTTATTCATTAATCATGTTTTGTTTTTAAACCAGGTTCTTATCTACGATGATGAAAATCAGCCCAATCACCATGTTATCATTGGAATTTTACTAGGTATACTTCATCAAGAGAAGTTAAGAGAAAGAATCGCGCAACACTGCAACACATGGTGTCACCTTATAGCAAGGTTATTTTTTTATTTATTTAATTACAAGAGTAATAATTATTACTATTAGTATTAGTATTATTAGAATGGTTATATTTTTCAACACCGGGACGCTCTCGGGAAGAATTGATAGTTGCTGACGTGGCGTTCAATGGTGGCATCAACCATCTCTTGATTATGCCACATGGCATAATGAAATGCAATGGTTACAACTTCAAACTTAAGTGTTTGTTTAGTTGATTAGGATTAGGTTTTAGATTAGAGAATATGAGTTATTACTTATTAGAATACTATGAAAATGCAATGATTGAGAGATTTTGTGGTTAGTTAACTTAAGCCATTTGCAATAGGTTATCACGTAAAATTAGATTTTTCAACCCCAGGACCCTCCCGGGGTAATCAGCTAGTATTAAAATAAAGGAAAGGGGAAGGGGAAAGAAGGGGGAACCATTTCCCTAGTTTGGGGAGGGGAATGGGGGAAGATGACGTGGCGCTAATGTGGAGAAAGGGGAGGAAAGGGGGAAGAGGACCATACCCCATAGTCTTAGTTGTGTTGCTTGCTAATTTTTATTATTGTTTAGAGTAAAGTAACATGGTCTATATTAAGTATCACCCATCAATATACTAGGCAACAAATTTAATTATTTTTTTATGTACCTTATTATAGTTAAAGCTAATTTTTAACTTTAGACATATTTACTTAACCGTGTTCATTGAATAATTTTACCGTAGTTTTGATTAAAGGTTGCATAACATATAATAACCCATCGATATATCATGTAACAAATACATCATCACAAGCACGGCAACACCTCCTACGACCACGCCGCGAAACGCGGAGTCCAATGCTAGTTTTGTACATTTCAATTCCAAAGTAATCATAAATCTTGGATCACATGTTAGCTTGAGACTTTTGTATGAGTTAGGCTTAAAAGTTTGTGGACTTAAAGTATTTGGAATTTTATGGGGATTAAATGAGCATTACTTTTCATATGTTTGAAACTACATGGCATATAAGTAATCGACAAAAACACCTTAGCAAACTAGGCGCATTGATAGACGACCTAACGCAGTTAGTTACATTTCAAACCAAAATTTGAACCATCGATTTTACTTTGAATCTTTTCCTTAGTTTTAAATAGCCAAAACTGTCTATGTGGTTTGGTGGTTTTTGTCAGTCCAACCCAAAATTAAAATAATTGCTTGAACAACTCAGTAGTTTCATGAAATGCGTCAAAACAGTCCAATTTTTTAATAGGGTTAACTCAACTTCGTTAAGTTATGGGCAAAATTGTCCATTTAACTTAGTTAAATTTAGAGGGACCATTCTTGCTATTTTTGAAACTTAAAAAAAAAACAAACCCTCGCATCTTGTTCCTGCTGTTTTTCCGGTAGGTGAGTCTCGCCGATGACGAGATAATCCGACCAACCCCAAAACCCATTACTTTCGATCTGTTTCCCCGTTTTTATTATAATAATTGACATTCCACGTCTTCACGATCAGTTTTAGCGTACATTAACACGTTAAAAGCATGTCTAAATCGATCTTTATGACCAACGAATTGTAACCGGCGACTTAATGGTCAATAATGAGCATATACTATCAAATCGCTTCTTATACTTTAAATTGACCATCTCATATCATTCAGATGTATTTTCCACAAAATAACCCACTTCCAAAACATATTAACCACGTTCAAAGTTTTTGAATCGGTACCAAAAAGAGCATTCACGGCCAATTCATCTCAAAGTGACACAATTTGTGAATTGTAAGTTCAATTAAACCCATACCCATGTTCGTTATATGTTTCTGAATCGAAACCCCATGATTGTTGTTGTTTAGACAATAGTTGTCGGTTTCAATTGTGAAATCTAGGGTTAGGGTTTATTAGAGTTAGAATTGGGGAAGAAGAATATGAATTATGTGTATTATATATAAATAGAATTTGATTTAAACATTAAACAACAAAACGTGTTGTGGTTGAGTGGTTGTTTAAGTATGCAAGAAAGTACCAGACGTCCAGACCTGGGTTCGAGCCCCCCTTCACTCACTGGTCTGGTCTTTTTTTAAAGGTAAAAAAAGTGATTCTTTTAAGTTTCAAGAAATGGCAAGAATGGTCCCTCTAAATTTAACTAAGTTAGTATTATCAGAACTAAATGGGCAATTTTGCCCCGGGCTTAACGAGGTTGAGTTAACCACATTAAAAAAAAATTGGACTGTTTTGGCGCATTTCGTGAAACTACTGGGTTGTTCAGACAATTATTTTGATTTTGGGCTGGACTGGAAAAAACCACCAAACCATAGGGACGGTTTTGGCTATTTACTCTCGTTTTTATTTAAGTAAGTTTCAGTTGTGTCATTGGTTAATGTGTTTTCTTAGCTAGGGGTATTCATCGGATCGGATTCTTCGGATTTTGAAATTTTAGAAACCTATCCGAAATCCGATTCGAATTGGATGTGTACCCATCCGAACCAAATCCATCCGAATTCAATTCGATTCGGATTCGGATAAATTCGAATAATCCGAACGGATATCCGAACAATCCAAATTATGCCAAACAACAATTTTTCTATTTTTTTTATTTTCCCTAATTTATGGTTCTTAACATTTTCTTGATTTAAAATCAATAAACATACAAAAGCAAAAAAAAAATATTAGTTTTAAACACAAATACAAAGTTCAAACTTCAAAATATATCAAAACGTAAACTTAAACACAAAATCAAACTTCAAAATTTAGGCTTTAACACAAAATCAAACATCACGAAACGTGACACCAATTAGCCGATATAGATGGGCGATGTTGAAGAATTAGTGTCTAGCATTAGCCTCGTGTCTCATGGTTTGAACTAATTTTCAAACAATTGGTCGTTTCCTTACTAAAACTCAATTGAAGCTTATTCGGTTTATTCGGATATCCGAACAATCCAAAATTTTTAATTCTAAAATCCATATCCGATCCGAATAAGTAATTCGGATTCGAATCGGATCCATCCAAATATCTAAATAAGAATTCAGATCTGTTTTTTTTAATTCGGATTTCGAATTTTTTAAACATAGGTACCAATATATATTATCCATGTATATTCTCTCAAAAAGTATAGTGTATTATTGGATCTATGTTTCTGTTTTGCTGCCATACCGTAAACTGTTAAATCAAATCAAAATAAAACTTTTGACTTAAGTTCTCTATATATTTCGAATGATGCGGGGCTGGACCTTAGGGGGGCCGGGGACCGGACCTGAAGGATGCGAGGCTTCGTTATGGGTGTGTACCGTCGATCGTTCAAAAAAAAATCGAATGATGAGTCTATTATTTTAGTTCTCTGTATATATTTCTTAAGATATTTTCTTACGAAGTTCAAAATAATTAAACTTAATATTTGAATTTTGATTCAAAGGAAAGAAAGTGTGGAGTTACGGTATTTTTGAACAAGTTCCTGGACAACAAGTTCTAGCCCCAGAAAAAATCAAATAGCACCTTCCCTATACGCGAAGTGCTCTCTTTAACAGAATATATTATTTCTTGGCTACGGAGCCCTATAAGCTTATTTTTATTTCCTATGTTGCCAAATGGTCTCTTCTAATCTTTTAAGTGTCTAATACAAGTTACAATGTATGCATTGTTTTAATTATTTAATCTGACAAAATAAAAACAGTCAAATTAGAACAAGTGTTCCTGATCGAAGCTTATCTTTGGTATAAAGGCCCAATGGTAGGATTAATAATAGCCACAAAAAAGGTCTTCTTTTTGTGTAGGGACGATGCTTTAAATAATAATATTAGCGAGTCACATTCGTGATATATACCCAACGTTTGCAATTTGGACTATAATATAAACAAGTCAACAATAGTTTGTTGCCCACTTTGAAATGTTTGATCCTATTTACCTACATGAAAACGAATGAGAGAAAGATACTTGGTGTGTTTGTTTCGTTTAACTAATTTGCAACCGAACTGAAACGTTTTAATAAACTTGAAGAAAATGGAAGTAATTCCATTGACTGATTGACAGTTATTAATGTGTTATAAACTTATAATTGTAATAAGTTTTTTATATGGAGGCCATTCCGGCCAACCTCAAATTTGATCGCTCTTTTCCACCCTAATCATCAGAGGAATCAATGATTCAATTCTAACTCCAACATTATCGAAACACTACCATAAACCATAGATCTCATCGTTTTACACACAGTGCATAAAACACCAAATGTTGTGCTTTATAGTTATTTTGATTTTGGTAATATTAGTAGTTAGGACCCCGTGCTTTGTGTCAGGACTGTTAAATCAAATAAAACGTTGAACACTTATATACGCGCGTTGCAAGGGTATTAAGTCACAAAAATTAGACTGCAACATAAAACATAGAAAATAATAACTAAGTCGACTAAGGATTGTAAAACCACCAAAAATAGATGTAAAATGTTAAAACACACGCGCGCGTTGCAGAGCGTAAAATTAGAAAATTTATAGCGTGATGTAAAACATTATCGTAAAAAGGAATAATTGAGTCGGACAATAAAAAAACCATGCAAAAATGGAAATAATACTTTAACAGAAGAAAATTAAAACTAAACCATAAGGGTTTAGTTTTGTACGTAGGAATGTGTGGCTGAATGGAATGGATTAGTGCAATGGAATGAAAGAAATAGTGTTTTGTTGGTTAATGTAATGGAATCATCATTATTTACCTTGTTCATTCTATTCTCTTTAAAAACCCCAAATTCATTTCATCCACCCTTCCTCTTTTTATTTTTTCCATTTCATTCCCTTTGTCTCCCTTAATTACCACCACCACCCGTTGCTTTACCTTTTTCACCCTTAATTACCACCAACACCCATCGCTACCATTGACCACCGCCACCCACCGAACACAACAGTCATACACCAACTGGGGTTGGTGGGTCCAGTGGTAAGGCAAAGCCTTTTAATACACTAAAAAGTGTGAGGTCTTGAGTTCAAGTCTCACAAAGAACAAGAAATTCGCCTTTCAAAAAAAACAAAAGTTACAAAATATTGTGCTTGTTTAATTAAACAAACAATGGCATTTAAATCGTTTCAATGAGATGGAGAATACTCAACTTGAAGCAATAAGTAGCGTCTAGCCTAGGAGACTGACTATCAAACCAACAATCAACGTACGTAGTGGGCAAGCCAATAATTGATCTAATCATAAATTACGTTGAACCTTCATTGTTTTTCCTTTCGAATTGCATACAAAGAAATATTATCCAAAAATAAAAACTAGTTTATAACCCGGGAGCGTCCCGGGTTGAAAAATCTAAGTAAAGTGAATAAAATTAGAAGTATCTAAACTATAAAAATGGCATCTGCCAATATATTATTATTATTATTATTATTATTATTATTATTATTATTTTAAACAAATCTCTGCCATAAGTTATCATATTCTAATATAAAAAAGGGGTAATTGGGTCGGGTATCACCTAATCCCAGGCCCGACCCAAACCCATAATTTTTTTTTAAACTAATTCCAAACCTGACACAATACCTGTTGGGTTACAAAAAATAGTCGTTTTTTTTTCTCCGTTTTTTATATAGCACTATGGTATTCGTTGGAAAGATAATAAAACGCTCGTTAATTTGGTGTAATGTTTTTCTTTAAAAAATCTCGTATATAAAAGATATTAACATTTAAAAATTATGAGAGGAAACATGAGAGAGAAAATAATAAAGTTTTAATATTTACATTTAGTAGATTAGGTATTTAATAGATTATGTTAAATCATATTTAAACCATATTTATTCCTTGTTTAATTGGTCTAGAGTTGCCACATCACATCCTATGTGACATCTTTAAAAGAGAGATTGCATAATATTATGACATGTCATTAAAAATGCTTTGGTTTATTATATGTAAAAACAAACTAGACTTCTATTGATCTGTATACATATATACACACACACACACACACTATTCTCTCATAATTATTCAGTAACTTCAACAAAAGTAAATATTAATGGGTTTGTCTAGAACTGCAAACGAACTGAACTTCTAGCGAACCGTTCATGAACCATTCGACGGGAAGTAGGGGTGTTCAACGAATCGAATAACAAAATTTTGAATTATTCGAATCTAATTTCTCAAATTTTTAATATTTTTACCTGAATTCGTATTCGCTTAAAATTCAATCTATTCGATTCGAATAAGAAACTCGAATTCGAATAAATTCAATTTAGTTCAATTCACCATAAATAATAAATTGTTTTACTTTTAGGTTTAAAACTAATACAAACTCATTATTTTTAACATATAAAATACATATCTACAAACTTGATTAACAAAAATGTGTCAAATACGCGAATAGTAAAAATAGTAGAGGGAATGGTTTGTTAGAGTGTTGTGATGTACAAGGTAAATATGTAAAATATGGTTATGGTAAAAGTTGTAGAGACCATGGGTTCCTAAAGTTTGACCAAAATTTAGAAGTTCTTTTTTTCCATGTGTAGATTTGTGTATATAATAATGTGTATTTGTGTATATTTATTTAAAAAATATGCATGTACAGTTTTTATTCGAATTTCGAATTGAATCAAATTTAAAATCATAAATTCGTATTCGATTTACTGGACTAGAATTCGAATTGAATCGAATTCGAATTCTTAATAATCGAGTCGAATTCTTGGTAATCGAATCGAACTAAGTCGAATTTCGAATTTTTCGAATCTGAATCGAATTCTGAACACCCCTAGCGGGGAGTTCGTTTGTGTTCGTTCATTTAATAAATGAATGAACACAAACAAAAAATTTTGTTTGTTTAGATAAACGAACGAACATGAATAGAGGTCGCGTTCGTTCGTTTATGTTCGTGAACGTTTGTTTATGTTCGATAGTTTAATAGGGTTTATAGTTTTTATAACTATTTATTTTCTTATATTTACCAAAATAAATAATATATGTGAGGTAAATATGTTTGGATAATTTAGTTATATTTTGGGTAGATCTAGCTAATGTCTTAAGAATTATATGTTATTCCAAGGTTAATATATGTCTGTTTGTGTTTGTTTCTGTTCATGAACATTTCTTTGTGTTCATTTGTGTTCACGTGCGTTCATGAACAAAATTAACAAACGAACACGAACACAAGTGTTTTCTTAACGAACGAACACGAACAAAAAATCTCGCTCGGCAAATGTTCAAGAACCGTTTGTGAACACATGATTTCCTTAACAAACGAACACGAACAACGCCTTGTTCGTGTTCGTTTGCAGCCCTAGGCCTGTCACTTAGATCTATCACCCTGTCACTTAGATCGCCACTGGGAAACTGATTTCACTATCGGAGCAAGAGCTGATGGATTGTGACAGCGAAGACCACGGGTATGAAGGCGGATACATGGTTAACGGATTTGAATTTATAGTTCAAAACAAAGGTATAAACACCGAGGCAGCATATCCATACACGGGATCAGATAGAACTTGCAACACCAAAGAGAAAGGTGTTCATGTAGCAACGATTAGCGGATATGAGAACGTACCTGCAAACATCGAGTCAGCACTGTTAAAGGCAGTGGTTATGTAGTCTGTTTCTGTTGCAGTTGACGCGTCTAAATTTCAGTTTTACTCGAGCGGTGTTTTGAACGGAACATGTGGGACTGAATTAGACCATGGGGTTACAGTTGTCGGATAAGCCTCGCTTACGGTTGTGCGCATATAATGTGTATATGTGTGACCTTCGGGGGGCAAAAGTAAAGTTACACTAATTTTAAAGTTACTTTACTAATTTCGTGAAAATAACGATAAAAATGACGGACGGTTAATCATGCATCAAGTGGTGACGTTGATAGCCAAAAGACAAGCTGTGACATCCGTCACTTTTTCATTGTATTTATAATTATCTGTACGTTTTACCGAAATTAATAAACGTGACACTTCTATTATTCTTAAACGTTATTCCGGGTTCGTTTAAATCATATAAGATAATAATAATAATAATAATAATAATAATAATAATTATCATGTTGAGGCCCACCTGATGAAGCCCAACAGCCCAACAGGCCGGCCCAAAACACCCCCTTATTACGTTTTTTTAAAAAAAATATATAAGTCCTGGCCGGGGTTCGAACCCGCGCCAAGACCGGGTTACACCAAACACAAACACACTTGACCAACTGAGCTGAGCCTTCTATCTGATTAAACCCGGATGCTTAATAATCTTATACGCGTTTTAAAAACGTGCAGTTTTGACTTGGAAAGTCAACTGCTTGGACGCGTTTGTATAATCAATCAAGATCAATGCTTGATTGATCTATAATTGGCAAATTTATACAATTACCGGCCTATTACAACTCGTCTACACGTCAATTGACATCGGATCGTTGACCAATTTTGAAATCATACGCGTATACATTCAAATCAGGGTCAACTTACCAATTAACCTAACCTATTGATCCCCACTATAAATTGAGCCTTGGAACAGCTTAACAACTCGCTCACTCATCTCCCTTAACCTCCAATTCTTTCTATCAAACTCTGATTATTGATTAACGAGTTCGTGGTTGACTTATTACTTTGACTCGACGATTATACACGATTACACACTGTGAGTCTAATTTTTGTTATGGGTTTTGTTCATCGGCAATCCAGCAACAAAAGCCCCATATTTAATCGGGCTCATGTTGCCTAGATCGTCTGATTGAAATTTCTAGGGCTCGTGTTCATGAATTGGGGATAATCTTGTTTTTGCATACGATATATATTTATTTTTAACCCAGAAACATCACAACCACCGGCCTAGGCCAAGTGGTTGTGACCATGGTCCACAACAGAGGTCACCCGGGTTCGAGTCCCGGCTCTGACCGGTTTTGTTTCTTTTTCTTTTCTTTTCTTTAAAAAAAAACAAACAATTAAATATATATAAATATTAAATCCTTTTAAATCTTTTAAATTCTTTTTAAAATACCAAAACTATTTTATAAATTCTAAAAAAATTACATTTGTTTAATCTGTTATAAAAGTTTCATTTATAATTTTTATTTTTCAGAAATTCATTTATTTAATATTTATAATAATTAAATCATTTTTAATCTATTAGATTTATAAAAATCCATTTATACATCAAAACAATTTTATTAATTTCTCCAAAATTTATCCTGACTTTATTTAAAGTTAAACTTTACTGAAATAATTTTTAATTCAGTAAAATCATTTATTTTATATTTTTAATCAATTTTTGTTAGATTTAATCATAATTAAATCATAACAAATCCAATTTTCATCATTTTTGCACCAAAATTTTATACAAATTATTTTTAATCATTTAGAACAGAAATATGATTTTTAAAATAAGAATTCTTTAATTTTAGTATTTTTAATTATTAAAGTTAAATAATGACTATTTATAAATAAATAGATTTAAAAATCTATTTTAAATGAAATAATTTTATAAAAATTATTTCTATACTTCAAACACTTTATTGTGTATATTCTAAATTCAAATTTCATTAAAAGACTTTTGTTTATTTATTTATTAAATTTCTCATAATTAATAAACAATTTGTTTATTAACACAAATAAACGTAATCCCCAATTCGAAGCCCTAGATATACATGCATCCTAGAGTTATTTCACTCATACAATATCAATTACTTTAGGTTAATCTTTTGGGAGAAATCTCAAGTTCATATTTCGTTGTCCAGTCCAATTTCAAGTTACTACGTAAACAGTGAGTACTTCCTATCCCCTTTTTGCTTTTATACATTTTTGGGGTGTTACATGTACACTATTACAAATTTCAAATACAATTTTACATTTTCACAAATACAATTCTAGTACTATGTGCATTGCTTACAACGTGCTTTATGCTTAGACAATATATGTGGATTACATTTGTACTTAGTGAAATCATTAACATGGTACAAGCCGACCTTAACATTGGATAGCGCTATTTGGATTGACAACCCGCCTAGGTTGATTCTCCCCCTTTTTCATCGGAGAATCCGTGGCCATTGTTAAGTTATTATCCACTTGTTGGATAAGTACACTACAGTTCATACAGTACATTATACAGTCACAGGGTTGATTTCGCTCATTTGTTTGATACATGGTTTACATATTTGCACTGTAGCTTGCACTTGAATTGTATAACTTTTAATCTACTATATATATATCAAAACTAGGAATGCTCACCAACATTTCTTATGTTGACCAAACCTATTTTTGTACATGTTTCAGGTGCAGTTTGATCAAGATACTTTTTAGCGCTTTATTATGCAGTTATTTCATTATTTATGTTTCATTTAAGACTTTGTATTTCCATTTCCTTGTAAGACAATTTTTGGGTTTCATATAATAATATTTACATTTAAGTACCATGTGCTTTTGAACAATCGTCACTACGTGACACCCCGATGATTCCGCCATCGGTTGGGGTGTTACAGATTGGTATCAGAGCCATGGTTATAGGGAATTAGGTTATTAGAATGCCTTTTAGCCTAGACTATAACCGAATTTCAACTTTCAGGTACAACACTTCCTAATTTATCATCCCTCTCATTACCCTTCACTTTCCTTCCTTAATCTTTCCCTTTCTTCTCCTTTCTCCTCATCTTTCATCATGACATATAAGGATGGTGTCCTACAAGGAGTGGAAAGACTACATCATCATGGAGCGGGAGCAGTACCTTTCATGAAGACACTCTTAGGCATAATGCCTACTCTTATTTTGCTCCTTCAAAGTTGTTGAACTTTAATGAGTGTGAAAAAGGACACGTGCAATCTGGAAGGGTGGACGCCTGTACACTGGGTTTTCTGGCATAGGCAAGCATAGCGCATAAATCCATTTACGGACCTGTTATGCTTACCTGGGGATTCCTGGAGTGAGTGTCCACTTATAGGCTAAAGCATGTCTTCTTTGATCACCATTGGGCTCAATTTCTTTGAAAAGTCAACGTTCTTGTTGGGCTTTATAGCTAGACAAGGGCAATCCAAACATGTTATACATATATTTCAAATGATATACCTTTATTTCACATACGATATCTTGTGATCATAACTCTTATGCAATATTACACTTACATTTATTAATCTCATAACTTTTCATTGACTGTCTTGTAGATGTCTGCTCGCCGTATGCTCCGTGATGCTAGCCAACGCACTGTTCGTGCCTCTGGACAACGTTCTGATCGTCGCCTTGCTTCTCTTGTCGCTGAGCAAATTGCTGCAGTGATTCCGAACCTTGTTAGTGAGTTAACCCAGAACAGCAACAGTACCAATACTGAGGGTGCAACTCAAACTCGGTGTACCTTCAAACACTTCAACTCATGCAATCCCACGAAGTTTACTGGAGAGGAGGGTGCTACAGGCCTCCTCCAATGGTTTGAAAGTATGGAAAGTACCTTCGTGAACAGCGAGTGTCCTGATAACCTCCGCGTTCGCTATGCTACCAGTGTCCTTCAAAAGGGGGCATTGACCTGGTGGAATGGTGAGAAGCGTAATCGGGGCGCTGATGTTGCTCTATCCTTGTCTTGGACTGAGGTCAAGGAACTTATGATCGCCAAGTTCTGCCCTAGGAATGAAATGAGGAAGCTAGAGGAAGAGTTCCATGGGTTAAAACAGGACAGTGGTGAAAATCTTGCATACAACACTCGTTATCATGAGCTCAGTATTTTGGTTCCACACATGGTTACCCCGGTCTCTCGAGCAATCGAGAAGTACATTGAGGGACTGCCTGACCTAATTCAAGATGTAGTCACTGGAAGCAGACCCACTACGGTGGAAGAAGCCATTCAGCTTGCAGCCTCCTTGACTGACAAGCACGTCAAAAAGGGAAATTTGGTTAGGAAAGGAACCAAGAAATCAACTGAGAAGACCCCCACCCCTACTACTGAATCATCAAGAGTTGCTGTAGACAATACCGGTTCCAACACTAAGAAACGGAAGTCCAGAGGTAGAAACTATGCTGTTGTGGCCCCAGTAACTCAGGCTCCAATAGCCCAGGCTCCAATGGCTCAGGCTCCTCCTATTAAGAAGGTTTATAGTGGAAACTTACCCAAGTGTGCCACCTGTCAGTACCATCACCCCGCAAATTTTCCTTGCCGCCACTGTACCACCTGTGGTAGGTATGGTCATGTAGCTGCCACATGTCGATCTACGTTTCGACCTCAACCTATTAATGCTCAACCTGTTAACCCTCAACCAGCTCGCCAAAACCCACAACCTATAGCATATGGTCGAGCTTGCTTCAATTGTGGTGATCCGAACCACTTCAGAAACCAATGTCCAGCACTTGTCCCAGCAAACCATGCAGCAAACCCAGTGGCTCGTGGTCGAGCTTTCAACATCAATGCAACAGAAGCTCAGGAAACAAATGACGTGGTGAATGGTACGTTTTTACTTGATGGTCGTTATGCTTCAATTTTATTTGATACTGGTGCGGATAAAAGTTTTGTGTCATTAGCATTCGAACCTCTATTATCTCACACTCGCTCTAGATTAGGAGCGCCTTTCACGGTCGAGGTCGCAGATGGTAAACCCATCTCAATCGATTCTATTATTCAGGGTTGTACTCTTAGCCTTAACGAACATGACTTCACCATTGATCTTATACCCATGAAATTGGGAAGCTTTGATGTTATCGTGGGTATGGATTGGCTTTCTAAACATCATGCCGAAGTTGTCTGCTTTGAGAAATTTATTCGGTTTCCTCTCACATCGGGTGACTTTTTACGGGTTTATGGTGAGAAACCATCCAGTGGTCTTAAACTCATGTCTTGCACCCAAGCACAGAAATATCTACGCAAGAAATACGTAGCTTTCTTGGCCCATATTGTGGAAAAGAAAAGTAAACACAAGAGTATTCAAGATGTTCCTGTTGTTCGTGAGTTTCCCGAAGTTTTTCCTGATGATTTACCGGGACTTCCACCAGTGCGTCCTGTCGAATTTCGTATTGATCTTGTACCTGGTGCTACGCCCGTTGCTAAATCTCCATACCGCCTTGCACCTTCCGAGATGCAAGAACTTGCAAGTCAACTTCAAGAGTTGGCAGACAAGGGTTTCATTCGTCCCAGTTCATCACCTTGGGGAGCTCCAGTCTTATTTGTAAAGAAGAAGGATGGATCTTTCCGTATGTGTATTGATTATCGGGAACTGAACAAACTCACCATTAAAAACCGGTATCATTTACCTCGCATTGATGACCTCTTTGATCAACTTCAAGGTTCGACTTGTTTCTCAAAGATCGATCTTCGTTCGGGATATCATCAGCTACGAGTCCATGAAGACGACATTCCAAAAACAGCTTTCCGTACACGTTATGGGCATTACGAGTTTATGGTTATGCCTTTTGGGCTAACGAATGCACCCGCTGTCTTCATGGATCTCATGAATCGCGTGTGCAAACCCTTCTTGGATAAGTTCGTAATTGTTTTCATCGATGACATTCTCATTTACTCTAAGACCAAATCAGCCCACGAGCAACACCTTAGACAAATTTTGAGTCTTTTGAAGAATGAACAACTGTATGCCAAATTCTCCAAGTGTGAATTCTGGCTTAAAGAGGTTCAATTTTTGGGACACATTATCAGTGAAAAGGGTATACACGTGGATCCAGCTAAGATTGAGGCTGTTAAGAATTGGATTACACCCAAGTCTCCCACGGAAGTTCGCTCTTTTCTTGGCTTAGCGGGTTATTATCGTCGATTTATTCTCAACTTTTCCAAGATTGCTTTACCTCTCACTTCCTTGACCCATAAGGATAAACCATATGTATGGGGACCCAGTCAGGAAGAAGCATTCCAGACTTTGAAGCAGAAACTGTGTGATGCTCCAATCCTCACCCTACCGGACGGCAGTGAGGATTTCGTGGTTTACTGTGATGCCTCTAATCAAGGCCTTGGTTGTGTTCTCATGCAACGAGGCAAGGTTATAGCATATGCATCACGACAACTGAAAAACCATGAGAAAAATTACACTACCCATGATCTTGAGCTCGGAGCGGTCGTCTTCGCACTTAAGATTTGGCGTCACTATTTATATGGTACAAAATGTGTGATCTTCACTGACCACAAGAGTCTTCAACACATTTTCAACCAGAAAGATCTGAATATACGACAACGACGATGGGTCGAGTTGTTAAACGACTACGACTGCGAGATTCGCTACCATCCTGGCAAGGCGAATGTTGTAGCCGATGCCCTTAGTCGTAAAGGTCATGCCCAGCTTTATTGTGCTCAGGTCCAGTCTGATATCAAACTCCGCATCATTGAAGCCCAACATATCTCTGTTACTGAGGGCAACATGTACGAAGAAATGTCGTGTGGAGCCGAAAATCAATTGGAAACCAAAAATGGCTTACTTTATTTCATGAACCGTCTTTGGATCCCTGATCGTGACAACCTGCGTACCTTCCTCATGGACGAGTCCCATAAGTCTCGTTATTCCATTCACCCTGGTGCAGATAAGATGTATCAGGATCTGCGTACCTTGTATTGGTGGCCCGGTATGAAAAAGGACATAGCCCTTTATGTGGCTAAATGCCTTACTTGTTCTAAAGTCAAAGCTGAGCACCAACGTCCATCTGGTTTACTTGTGCAACCAGAAATACCAGTATGGAAGTGGGAGAACATTGCTATGGACTTCATCACGAAGCTTCCACGCACCACTCGCGGGCATGACAGTATCTGGGTTATTGTCGATCGGTTGACCAAATCTGCTCACTTCCTACCCATTCGTGAGACCTACACAGCTGAGAAACTGGCTAAGATTTACATCAGTGAGATTGTCAGCCGTCATGGTATTCCTCTAGACATTATTTCCGATCGTGATAGCTGGTTTACTTCTCGCTTTTGGCAGACATTTCAGTCCGCACTTGGTACACAACTAAATCTTAGCACGGCTTATCACCCACAGACGGATGGCCAAACTGAACGAACCATCCAAACATTGGAGGATATGCTTCGAGCGTGCATCATCGACTTTGGTGGTAATTGGGACACGCACCTACCCTTGGTTGAGTTCTCGTATAATAACAGCTACCATTCCAGTATTAACATGGCACCATTTGAGGCACTCTACGGTCGCAAATGTCGTTCCCCTGTGTGTTGGAGCGAGGTTGGTGAAACACAAATCACCGGTCCCGAGCTGATACAAGAAACGACAGACAAAATTCACCGCATTCGTGAGAACTTACAAGTTGCTCGAAGCAGACAGAAGAGCTATGCCGATCAAAGGCGCAAACCTCTAGAATTCCAAGTCGGAGACATGGTACTTCTCAAGGTTTCACCTTGGAAGGGTGTATTTCGGTTTGGAAAGAAAGGAAAACTTGCACCACGATTCGTAGGCCCTTTTAAGATCCTTGAACGAGTTGGGAAGGTGGCTTACAAGCTCGATTTACCACCAGAGCTCAATAATGTTCATCCAACGTTTCATGTTTCTAATCTCAAGAAGTGTTTGGCTGAAGATAACCTCCATGTTCCTTTAGAGGATATCCAGATTGACGAATCGATGCGCTTCATAGAGAAACCTGTGGAGATTATGGATCGAGATGTCAAGACACTTAAGCGAAGCCGAATCCCTATTGTAAAAGTTCGTTGGGAATCCAAACGAGGCCCAGAGTTTACTTGGGAGCGTGAGGACCAAATGATGTCTAAGTATCCTCACCTCTTTCCAGAGACTACCACTTGAAGGAATTTCGGGACGAAATTTCTAAAAGTAGGGGATGCTGTGACATCCGTCACTTTTTCATTGTATTTATAATTATCTGTACGTTTTACCGAAATTAATAAACGTGACACTTCTATTATTCTTAAACGTTATTCCGGGTTCGTTTAAATCATATAAGATAATAATAATAATAATAATAATAATAATAATAATAATAATAATAATTATCATGTTGAGGCCCACCTGATGAAGCCCAACAGCCCAACAGGCCGGCCCAAAACACCCCCTTATTACGTTTTTTTAAAAAAAATATATAAGTCCTGGCCGGGGTTCGAACCCGCGCCAAGACCGGGTTACACCAAACACAAACACACTTGACCAACTGAGCTGAGCCTTCTATCTGATTAAACCCGGATGCTTAATAATCTTATACGCGTTTTAAAAACGTGCAGTTTTGACTTGGAAAGTCAACTGCTTGGACGCGTTTGTATAATCAATCAAGATCAATGCTTGATTGATCTATAATTGGCAAATTTATACAATTACCGGCCTATTACAACTCGTCTACACGTCAATTGACATCGGATCGTTGACCAATTTTGAAATCATACGCGTATACATTCAAATCAGGGTCAACTTACCAATTAACCTAACCTATTGATCCCCACTATAAATTGAGCCTTGGAACAGCTTAACAACTCGCTCACTCATCTCCCTTAACCTCCAATTCTTTCTATCAAACTCTGACTATTGATTAACGAGTTCGTGGTTGACTTATTACTTTGACTCGACGATTATACACGATTACACACTGTGAGTCTAATTTTTGTTATGGGTTTTGTTCATCGGCAATCCAGCAACAAAAGCCCCATATTTAATCGGGCTCATGTTGCCTAGATCGTCTGATTGAAATTTCTAGGGCTCGTGTTCATGAATTGGGGATAATCTTGTTTTTGCATACGATATATATTTATTTTTAACCCAGAAACATCACAACCACCGGCCTAGGCCAAGTGGTTGTGACCATGGTCCACAACAGAGGTCACCCGGGTTCGAGTCCCGGCTCTGACCGGTTTTGTTTCTTTTTCTTTTCTTTTCTTTTAAAAAAAAAACAAACAATTAAATATATATAAATATTAAATCCTTTTAAATCTTTTAAATTCTTTTTAAAATACCAAAACTATTTTATAAATTCTAAAAAAATTACATTTGTTTAATCTGTTATAAAAGTTTCATTTATAATTTTTATTTTTCAGAAATTCATTTATTTAATATTTATAATAATTAAATCATTTTTAATCTATTAGATTTATAAAAATCCATTTATACATCAAAACAATTTTATTAATTTCTCCAAAATTTATCCTGACTTTATTTAAAGTTAAACTTTACTGAAATAATTTTTAATTCAGTAAAATCATTTATTTTATATTTTTAATCAATTTTTGTTAGATTTAATCATAATTAAATCATAACAAATCCAATTTTCATCATTTTTGCACCAAAATTTTATACAAATTATTTTTAATCATTTAGAACAGAAATATGATTTTTAAAATAAGAATTCTTTAATTTTAGTATTTTTAATTATTAAAGTTAAATAATGACTATTTATAAATAAATAGATTTAAAAATCTATTTTAAATGAAATAATTTTATAAAAATTATTTCTATACTTCAAACACTTTATTGTGTATATTCTAAATTCAAATTTCATTAAAAGACTTTTGTTTATTTATTTATTAAATTTCTCATAATTAATAAACAATTTGTTTATTAACACAAATAAACGTAATCCCCAATTCGAAGCCCTAGATATACATGCATCCTAGAGTTATTTCACTCATACAATATCAATTACTTTAGGTTAATCTTTTGGGAGAAATCTCAAGTTCATATTTCGTTGTCCAGTCCAATTTCAAGTTACTACGTAAACAGTGAGTACTTCCTATCCCCTTTTTGCTTTTATACATTTTTGGGGTGTTACATGTACACTATTACAAATTTCAAATACAATTTTACATTTTCACAAATACAATTCTAGTACTATGTGCATTGCTTACAACGTGCTTTATGCTTAGACAATATATGTGGATTACATTTGTACTTAGTGAAATCATTAACATGGTACAAGCCGACCTTAACATTGGATAGCGCTATTTGGATTGACAACCCGCCTAGGTTGATTCTCCCCCTTTTTCATCGGAGAATCCGTGGCCATTGTTAAGTTATTATCCACTTGTTGGATAAGTACACTACAGTTCATACAGTACATTATACAGTCACAGGGTTGATTTCGCTCATTTGTTTGATACATGGTTTACATATTTGCACTGTAGCTTGCACTTGAATTGTATAACTTTTAATCTACTATATATATATCAAAACTAGGAATGCTCACCAACATTTCTTATGTTGACCAAACCTATTTTTGTACATGTTTCAGGTGCAGTTTGATCAAGATACTTTTTAGCGCTTTATTATGCAGTTATTTCATTATTTATGTTTCATTTAAGACTTTGTATTTCCATTTCCTTGTAAGACAATTTTTGGGTTTCATATAATAATATTTACATTTAAGTACCATGTGCTTTTGAACAATCGTCACTACGTGACACCCCGATGATTCCGCCATCGGTTGGGGTGTTACACAAGCGGGTACATGCAACAATCGGGTTTGTCCCGATTGCTAATTGTTATGTGCCTTATTGTCTAAGGCTTGATACAAAACCACTATTGAGCCGGGGGTCTCACTGGAAGCAGCCTCTCTACTCCCACGGGGTAGAGGTAAGGTTGTCTACATCTTACCCTCCTCAGACCCTACCTTAGCTTTTGCTATTGGTGGGATTAACTGAGTATGATGATGATGATGGTTACAGTTGTCGGGTATGGAATTCTCGATGATGGTATGAAGTACTGGCTCATGAAGAACTCGTGGGGCTCGGATTGGGTGAAGCGGGATACATCAGCAGACCCGGATCTTGGGCAAGTAAAATAAAGCCCTTGCTTTGGGCCCCCACATCTAAAAGGCCCCCATTTTTGTGTTTTATTTATATAAGTGATTTAGGCCCAGATCCTAGTTCCTCATGTTTAACGCAGTTAACCTAGAAGAGCAGAACAAAATTAAAGTTTCTTTGGGTGAAATTCGAAGCGTCGGTCTCTTGAACAATGAAACGGATGGTATGTCAAATATCGAATAATGAAATGCAGAAGTTATTCATGATCGCAACCAGTCATAATCACATAAATCTAAATCATCATTGACTTATAGAGCTTTTTCACTGATTTGTTAAATTATTGTAATTGGTCTTAAACCTGTTGAAGCTATGGTGCAAAAGAAATGGGTAGTTGTGATGCTCATAAGTTTGATGGATTCAAGTATAATATACAATTTTAACATGTGTAATGTGTTGACATAAGTGAAAGATTATATAGACCATCATAAATTCGTTTAATATTTTTGTAAATGATGTCAATTTTGATTCATTCACTTACATGAAAATGAACCAGGAGGATGTTTACATGTGTTCATAGATGTCCAAATCAACATGTTAGTCTCACTAAAGTTGAAGATATTAATCACCGGTAAATTATTTTGTAACTTGTTTATATATAATTTTGCTAATAGCTTTTTTTTTTTCTGGAATTGGGCCCAAATTCATATTTCGCTTTAAGCCTCCGGAATAGTTGAGCCGGCCCTGTACATCAGGATGCAGAGAGATATTAAAACTATAGAAGGGATGTGCGGTATCGCTATGACGGCGTCTTATCCGATTGCCTGAAGCTGGTGTATAATCAATGTAAAATCTAACTTAAAATCATCTTGTACATATAGTCAAGTTGTATACAAAATGAGTGGATTACTTGTTCTACTTGATGCGACTTTAGATCTTGAACCTGCACAGTTTTTTAAACGCGTATTATAAATCAAGAGGTGTATTGCAAGAGAATTTACACACCGAAGGTGTTAAACCGTACCTCAAGTTGGATGTGAAGGGACTAGATACTGGTGCACGTCCCGAATGATATTTATATCGCGTTAATTAGCTTTGCTTGTTAGCGCATCCACTTAATAAGTCGGCGAGAGCTTGTATCAAAGATGTCGGCTCGTAAACTATGCCCACTTTTGGATCATGCATTGATTTAACATGAACCTGTAATGTTTATAGTTGATAAGAATTTGCAAATCTAAAATTATATCGATGCCATCATAACCATTAGAAAATATATCGGTTCACAACTTCACAGGACTTAGGACTCGTCGCAGTTTGTCATTACTCAAGATAAAAATGGCAAACAAACCTGAACTCAAACCCGACAGGAAAACCCAAAACAGGACACGGTTTTACAATCGGATATGGAACCGGGACTATAAATTTGTAGTATTGCACCAAATGAAAAACAACATAAAACCGATAGCTAAAAATACGTCTACAAGATTGTGAGAAATATACATACCACATTGACGATTCCTTGGTCAGCCAAGAATTTGATATCTACAGGAATTTGACCGTCTTTTGGCACAAAAACGGTGTTAATATATTCACTCGGCTGCAAAAACCACAAGACATAAGCAAAATAACTGACAAGAAATCAAGAGTAGTCGACAAGTTGTCAAAATTTTAGCCACTGCTCACATTGTTTTTTAGACGTTTATTGAGATGACCGTAAGTTCTGTTTAGAGCATCAGTGATGGCAGTAACAAAATAAGAAGCCGAAAAGCCACTAGTTTCCCGATCATGCGTACCATTTAACATAAGTACCTGATATCATATAAAAGAGAGAAAAAAATTGCAGTCGACCAACGCCGTATGCCATCACGAGGTCAAAAAAAAAATCACATAGAAACAACAGAGATTAAAAGAACATAAATAAGTAAATAACCATTGTCTGGGTATTAAAAAGCGTGCCTGAGGCGCAACAAGGCGCTGCCTAGGGCGCCTCAGGGATCTGCGCTTACACAATTTCCCAAAAGCGCAAGAAAAGCGCATTTTTCACTTTTTTTTGTTTTTTTGGCCTTGAGGCGCGCGCCTCTCGTACACCATGTGTTTTTATGCATAAAAATGTTGTACCTTAGGTGTTTTGGCTTGTACATATAGGTAAAATCATATTAAAACCTTATTTATAGCTATATTAGGTAAAATCATAAAAACCTATGGGATACGTATGAGATATATAAAAAAAATTATATAACTAGTGCGCGCTTCGGGTACGAAAAGCCCACCGCTTTTGCGCTTTGCACGTTGCGCTTAGACCTTGTCGCTTTTGTGCGTCTAGCGCTTTTTAAAAATTAAAACCAAGACCATTGTTGATTATAACATGTATACATTACCGAATTTACTCAAAATGGTCCTAATAATAATGAATATTACAATCAGATCAAATGTATAGAAAAAAAACCTCTAGTTAAGGTTAACCCGCTTACCTTTGCACATGATCTTGAAGCTATAATCTCCCCAACTCCTAACAACACCTGTTTAGTTAGATCAAGGACGAGTGATTTTGAATCCTTTGCTTCAATAAATAACGATGGAAAATTAAATTAAGAATTACACTTAATTATGATTTGGACTTACCAGAGAGGGACAGATCGAAGTAAAGAGGGATCCCATACCGTATATAATGCAATCCACATTTCTCAACTGTTCTAGAACAGATGGATTTACGGAAGGGAACACCTGCATAACAAGAAAAAACAGACTCGTCAAACCATTTTGCAAATTTTTATTACACATAATATAAAAGCTAAGATAAGTACATTATCTAGCTAAGTATCCAAATAACCAAGATGATTCACCTCATGCAATAAATTGCTTCCTTCACTAGACATGTAGAAAACACGTTTTATTCTCGATGGTAGCGAAGAAGAATTTACCTATATATAAGAAAAAGGAGTGTCGGTTTGGCCTTAAACGTTCAGTTAGAAGATGTAATAATCTTGAAATGCAGGTTTACCTTATCTATAGGCTGCGATGATCCAAAAGTGGGATGAGATATTTCGTTCTGACCACGTATTATCGTTCCATCCTAAACTTCAGAACAATCAAAGCATGCAAGAAGATTGGTATTACTGAAATTTAATCACCCCACCATGTTAACTTTATTTATTTATTATTTATTTATTTATTTGTTTGTGACCGTGAGAACTCGTTACGGTAAAATCCGACCAATGCCCTGATAAGTGCTAACCAATAGCCAATAGGATGTGGTAAAATGCAAATTACAATAGAATTGGTTCATCTTACCCATAATTCACACCCTAAAGTAAGTCGATCATTGGTGGATATCACGGGAAGGACGAGACTTTCTGAGGGGATCTGAGAAACGCGTGAAAATAGAAATATTGCAGCATCCAAAGACTGAAAGAATATCCGTGCACCTGCAAAGAAGAAGTTACCAATGCTGGTAAAATGGTTGAAGTTAGATGATTTACTTAAATCTTTCATAAAACGCTAATATTATTAAATTGACTCCACACGCATAGCATTGGTATCAATTTAGTCGCATATTAAAGAAAAACGATACAATCGAAGGCTTAGGTTAATAAAAAGAACAAACTAAATGAAAATTGTCATGCATACCTGCCATTACTAAAACAAAATGACTCATTTGTTCTTCTAAGGATCTGCAAGCAAAAAAGAAAAAAAAAATGACAACTCATTTCAAGAATCTACAAAGAAGTGTGAATAAAAAGCTATAAATCATACTAAAGATTCTCGAATTTTAATAATTGTGAGAACCCATCACTAGAAAAGCTCGAAGGCGCACCGATACCCTCCTAATTACCAATGAAGCTAGGTAAAACGCAACCTCAGCCATGCAGGTGGCCTCTTTGTAGTTAAAGGAGCCAAAGGCGCGCGCCAAGGTAAGGTGAGGCTCAGCCAAACCGCGCTTGAGTACATCAAGGCATACATGCGCACTGAAGTGGAAGAAAAATGACCAGAACCGAAAGAAAACTTGTCTGAACTAGCCAAAAGTAGTTTCAAACGGTCTGAAACAGCTAAAAATGGCCTGGAATGGACGTGCATCTTGCTTGTCTTGGGCATGCGTTTTTTAAGCGCGTTGCGCCTAGGTGGCAGGCTCACCCTTTGCACCTTTAGCCTTTAACAACCAAGGGTGGCTTTCAAGTTAGACACAGAAACCAACGTAAACTGGATTCGAGCCAGAGACCCAGCTACGGGGAATCAGGTATAAACATATGATACACTAAAAGGTAATATAGTGTGAGTAAATTTTACTTTGACAGCATCATGATTTATGAAGATACATTAAGCCGTGGCAACACGTAGAAATATAAAAGTTAATTACAAAGAACATTAAGAAGTTAGTGAATAGCAAAAGCATGAAACCTGGTTCTGAAAATACGCAAGAAAAGCACGAATGGTTTCTCCGTATGGCTTTGAAACATCTTTCCATAAAGGATGTTCCCCTTCCACGATACCGTACCTGTTTAACCATCAGCTTAGCATGCTAGCAAAAAAAAATGATAAAACTCTATTTTATTAGCGAACGCACAAAGAAGTGCTACACGCGATATGATCATATTTATTTGATTTTATAAAAAAAATACCATTCTAATTTGGCTTCTCGCGCATCAAGTGGCAGACGATAACCAAGTAAATTTCGCACTGCAAGAGCCTCAGAAGTACTTTGATCAGACAATCTCAAGCATCTTGACCGTATGTCTCCAACTGCTGGACCGCCTGATGAACAAAACTAATTTACAGTCAATCTAATAAAAAAAATGAAAAACAAAATAAAAACATCTAAGTAGTAGCCACGTAAATGAACCATACGAACATGAACAACGTCCTTGTTCATGTCTATTCGTTAAGGATTACGTGGTACGATTAGATCGAATAAGCCCTTCTGGAATAAATACTCAGCCGCTTGTGAACCGCCGGGTACTTTTTTATTTAATGTTTGTTCGATTACTCTTTTACCCGCAAAGGCAATGTAGGCATTGGGTTCAGCAATAATGATATCCCCCAACATACCAAAACTAGTTGTCAACCCACCGTTAGTAGGAGATGTAAGGATTGGTACATAGAATAACTTTTTATTGGATTGATAATCATGTAAAGCAGAAGATATTTTAGCCATTTGCAACCACTCAAACGAACACGAACACTTAAACAATCGCACTTTCTTGTTCGTGATTGTTCGTTAAGAAAACAAACATATTCATCTTCGTTTATATCCGTTCCTCAAATTCCAAACAAACGTTTAAGAACATAAATAAACAAAGAAATAAACATGTTCTTGTTCTTTTGTGTGTTAGTCGATCACCCGAGGCTTGGTTCTAAAATTTGAGGGGGGTGATGGTTTAACAACAAATAAAAATACTTTAACTTGGTAAACGAACATAAATGAACAATCACATACAAATGTAGATATATGAGCGAACAGAACATGCGTTAATGTTTGTTCAATTAAATAAATAAACTTGTGTTCGTGTTGGTTCATTTACAGTTTAGCGAACGTTCAGTTCGTTTACAGGCCTACTAAGCACAAACCGCATTACTCAACCTACCTAGAACACGAACAATCTCAGCCGTGCTCCCACCATCATCCGAAACAGGAAGAACATGAGCAACAGAAGTAGTCAACTTCTTAAGCTCCTCAACAACACCATTAAATGCAGTCCCTCCTATAACAATATCATCATCATCACACAACAAGCTACAAACTTTATAACTCAAAACATCATAATAGCCACTAACAATCATTCATTCACACACAAATCACATATTTTTTTAATTAAACAAATACATTCCACATAATTCAAAGCAAGAAACCCTAATTTGCAAAAATATTAATAAACATTAAACAAAAACTGAAAATAAAATAAAAAAAAGTAAAGATTTTTACCAGAGAAAACAAGAATGGAGGGCTGGAGAGAGGTAGCAGGAGGAGAATAATGAGCATTAATGGAAGACATAAAAATAAATCTTGAAGATGATAAAGAATATTGAATATGAAGGGGCTTAAATAGGGGAGGGTTACCCAATTTTAACATGCTTGTGTACTTTAATAATAATCAATCAATCAATCTTGATTGAATGAAAAGGAACCAATTGGAATTGAATTGAATTGTATAGAATCATAAGTTAATCTTTTGTTACAGGTTTGAGAAATCTTACCCTCAAAATTTGTTTTTATTTATCTTGTTTTACACCAATCAAAATATGTTTTAGGTTGGTAAAATTTTGTATGTAGTTAGTTTTGAGATAGGTGTGTTGTTGGGAAGTGTTAAATGTGTGATTGTTGTGGGTTTGGTAAAATTTTGCAAGTATTGTCATATAGTTGTGTGTTAAACTTATGGGTAGATACAGTGTTGTAATTAGTTTGACACGTTTTTATGTACTTGTGTGTTAAAACGTATAAGAATAGTGCTTCAACTCCGTAAAATGTTTGACACAATGAGTTTTGCCCCCTTAATATAATAAATGATCTCGCCTTAGCTCTTGCTTTTTTTTAAGTGTCATTACAGTTAATGATATTATTGGTCATGTTGAAATGTTAAGAAAGTTCTTATCGAATTAACCATAAGCTTTGAAGTATATTGAATATATTTACGATTAAAGAAGTAGATTAAAAAATTATTAAATTTGAAATGAAGCATTAGTGTAGATACGTTTTTGTATATCCTCTTTTAACCTATATTAGGTGTGTAAATATGCATATACATATATACATATACACATAATTTCTTATCAATTACAATGTTGTGATTTCAGTATTTACCACAATTACATCACCAGTAAAGTTTCAACCTTGAATTTAATATGATTGACGTGTCAAGTTACTTCATACGTGCCCTAAAATTATATCTTTCACAGCTACAACTTTATATGATATTTAACTTATATGATGTGATTGTTTTATTTTATGATATAAACTTACATGACAAGGTTAATTATTTTTATGAAATTAACATATACGATAAGGTTGTTTATTTTATGATGTTAAATTATATGACAAGATTGTTTATTTATGTGATATTATCGTATATGATAAGATTGTTTATTTTGTGATTTAAGCGAAATTATAAGACTTTTTTAATGATATTAACCTATATGATTTTTTTTTATATCGACCTATATTATAGGATTGTTTAATTGTAGTAATATTTGGTATGTGTTATATTTAACTAGGATTCCCTCGTGGCGAAAACTCGGTAACTCGGTCAATATCCATTCTGTTCTTTTAGGTATCGTATGTTACCAGCACTTGATATATCAACCTAAAGATAAAACAAAGATAGGAAACCACCATATACATATAAGGATACACATTCAGATGTAACTTGTCTTAGACTGCCTGTAGTGGGAGGGAGAGTATAGCGCCCCTCCTTTTTTCCTATTGGCTGAATTCGGGTGGCACACTAACCAAACAAAAGTGGCGCCATAAACATAACGCCAAACACACATTTTTTCAATTTTGAAGGAATATAGCGCCCCATAAAGCCCCCGTGTAGCGGTGTTTGGGCGCTATTTTTCAATTTCAAGCCCCAATAACGCCCCACTACACATGGTCTTATTAATAAGTGTAAATAATCATAAACAAATCTTAATTAAGGATTTCAACAACTGCATATTCAACTTAAAAAAAAAAAAAAAAAAAAAACTGACGACTGAAACAATCTACATTGCTTGTAACTACGCAAAGCCATGCTACAAAAGAATGTTATCATAAGCTGTGTTCTCAATTGTTTCTTGACGAGAAGCTTTACAATTTGACAAGATAATACATAAGCATTACAATCCTGTGTATATCTCACAGGTGGATTTAAAAAACCGCGCAGATCAAAACATACTTTGACGCCATTAAGACCTTCGGTTCTAGTTCTTGAATACGGTCCCGTCAGATCAGATCGGATAGCGGCCTACATTTCACCTAAAAGAAGCTTTACCAGACTTTAACAGAACTTCAAAACCTGGACCTGTTCATACCAAAACAAACACATCCTAGATGATTATAATTTATAATTATAATTGATAATAATAGTACAAGAACGTGCTTACCAAACACTCTTAATCCATGTAGGTGCAAAAGTTTGCTCTTGAAAGCTGCAAAGTTTGACTTCTTTTTGGGTAAGCATACGAGACCATTAAAAAAACGCATGAAGCACACCGATGCCCTTCTAACCAAGTAAAGTAGTTTACGTGTCTGGCCTTCAAGGGACTAAGATAAGAAACAAGTGAAAGAAGGATTCAAACCTAAAACCTCTACTGAAATAATATCAGGCGCTCACCGCTGCGCCGCCCCTTAAAAGTTTGATCTCGTGGCCCTCAAGGTTTACAGCTGGACGCAGAAGAGGGATACTGCCATACTGGTCTGGTATGTTGCAAGTTGCAACTAAACACAATCCAAGATCCTAAAAGGATATTCCACATAACAGAAACATGTACGCCGAGGAATATTGTTTCTTAAAATACATTAATAACATGAAAGAAGTCAAATCATCCACACAGAACAATTACCAAATCAGTTTAACAGATTAGCAGGGAAGAAGTTGGATCATCCACACGGAATAATAAGGTTGCAGGGCACTAGAAGTAACAAACAAAAAAGACCATGGATTCCAGTTTCAAACTCACAAAACTCAACCTACATGAACTTATGATATATGCACATGACGCAACTCCAATTATAAAAACAAGGTAATGGGATAGAAGATGAATATGCAGCAGGGAAATATGTTGTGCTGCTGCTACACAGCCTACATGTGATTGAGTGAATGCTCCATCATGCAATTAATTCCTTATCCCACCCTCCCAGACCCTACGAGTAGCTTTTGTTACGAGTGGGATTTTATTGGGTATGTTTGTTTGGCTTCATATACCCATGAGAACCCTGGAAAACTCACACAGACCCCACGAATGCCCTACTAACCAACGAGATCAGATATATCTCAGTTTGTGCATAGCATAAGCAAGATTGATAACATGGGACCTCTGCTAGAGAGGAATCAGGTTCTTACCAGTTACCACTACACCACCACCCCTTTAAAGTTTACAATATATGAACAAATGAGCAAAGCAAACTTTGGTGCCAAGTTACCGACCATTTGAAAGATTCTAGGCGAATAACATGATGATATCATTGCCACATAAGGACTAAATTATGAGTAGGTTGAAGAAAATGGGATGCACATATATTAAGCTAACAGAAATGTAACTGCACATGATAGGCAACTTGTGAATTTTTTTTTCCATCTTTTATATAAATGAGTAGAGGCTATTCAATAATTTAACATCTTAATCAAATACCACATACTCATTGATCATCAAAAACTCCAAATTAGAATAAAAAAAGTAACTCAATAGCTGGACAGAGAACTCAGTTCATTAACATTCATCTATTACAGTCAAATTTGTAATCTACTACACATTATTTCTCTCACATCCATGAAATTAGCAACAATTCATTCCCAGGGAATCTTAGATCAATTTTGAATTTCCTATTTTTTGTAACAATTTAAATCCAAAGCTACCAATTTTCCCAATTCTATACAGTTAACATTTAAAAAACTGTTAAATATTATATAAGAAAAAATATGTACACTACCACAAGTTTTATAATATAACCAGTATATAATAATGTTTTTTTTTAAACCCCAGAGTCACTCCTCATATGAGCAATGTGACAGATGCTTACATACTGATCTAGAGTCACATGAATGCATTGATACTCACACCGAATCATAAAAACAGTGTTAAAAATAGCGACTATTTATTTCAAAATTTCAGTTCGAGGGTAGCTTTCTGTTGCAAAATTGTTAACGAGAAAGATCTGTCTTAAAAGAACACATCAGAGAACGCATAATATCCAAGCAAATGACGAAACATATTGATAACCCATATGCCAGCTAAACAGATGAAATAATAGTGCTAAATCAAATGCCAGCATTTGAATAAATGTATGTTATCCACAGCATTTAGAGGCCTCTTGTATCCCAAATTGTCAGCATGAAAACTTCAACTGATGTAAACAAAAGAAAAAAAGAAATCTGCGTCTGCCATAAACATTGAAAAACTCTCCAACAAGCTCAATTTTATACAATTTTCAGTAACATGTCAAGTAGAACCAAACAAAATGTTGCCAGATCTAAAGATAGAGAAGTAAATGAAACAATATTATAAACATTGCGAGTTGACATCAGATAACAGATTTTCCCTCAAATAACGATTGTGCTTTTTCATTTGTGCTTCAAAAACGGTAAATACCACACAAGTAAAACAGACCATGACTGTAAATACCACACAAGTAAAAAAGACCAGGACTATAACTACTACAAGTAAAAAATAAAGATTTGTGTAGAAAAGCAATAAGCATCATCCTTTAGCATATCAGAGAATCAGTAACAGCATAAATCCATAAGAATTAAAAACAATAGACTCTAACCACAACAATAAAAACAAAAATAGAACACAAGAGAAATATGAACCAAAAGAAAGGATATTGCACATAAACAAACACCTATTATTTGCTTATAAGCAATTACAGAACAAAGATAACTACAGCACATAAAATGCTCTAATAGAAGAAGTTACAACTGTTTGCAAGTTCTGAACAAAGATCAAAGATCTACCAAAGTAAAAAAGAACTAAGGGATATCATTAAAAGACAACTCATATAGGCAGATAGAGTGAAGCAGCAACAAAGGTACAGCAGTCCATTAATCAACCATTGTC
Organism: Ambrosia trifida; assembly: GCA_028751855.1. Lineage (NCBI taxonomy): Eukaryota > Viridiplantae > Streptophyta > Magnoliopsida > Asterales > Asteraceae > Ambrosia > Ambrosia trifida. The sequence goes on along the minus strand of CM054129.1, from coordinate 126,525,051 downwards.
AGCAATCATGAAATCAGCATAAGTGCATAACCATTAATAGCATTTGCATCCAACAAGCTCTCATACACCTGAATCAAATATCCACACTGAGCTCAATCCATCACTTTCATAATCACCAAAACACAATAGACCATGACTGGTAAGAACCATCCAAATTGATTTCAAGGAAAACGGGTTAGAAATTCCTGAACAATTTTAAAACAACTGAACATTGACATTGACAAGCAACATAAAATTTGTCTTGGTGCAAGCAACAAATGATGGATGTTTGACCATTACCCATGAAGTAACCTACAAACAGGATGCAAACTCCACCAGCTAAACAGTTACATAACATTAATAACAGCAGGCTTGCATAGCCTGAAACAACTTTAAATATGAGGTTAACATCCAAATTAGGATATGTAAACCAAAAGAGCAAACAGAAAAACAAGTGATAACTTTTCTTGTGTTAAAAAACAAAGTCATGTTCAATTGAAGACATCAGATGACACTTGCAAAAACCATTTATCATTTCAAGAGTTGTGTACTTGTGTCCTCAACTAAAACTGAAAACTTCTGGTTTTCAAGTTCAAGTGACTAAAACTTTGTACATGTGTAGAAACATAAAAGTCTAATTGCACAAAATCCTAAAAAAGTTCTCAACATTGCAAGTTGCAATCCTGGTTGACCGCAAGCTATACAGATAGGAAAAAGTATTCTAGTATACCGTTAATGCACCACTCTGCTAGGCACACCTACTGAGACAAAATAAATAAATAAGGCCCAACTAATAAGAGACTAAAAAAAGTCAAGTGACACTCTAAACCAACCAATGACGGCTAGCTGGTGCTGGTCACTTCCCATAAACAACTAAATATACCACACACATAAAATCTGTCATTAAAGTTCACTTTTGTTGCTAAAACTTGCAAAGAATTGATCTTAATACAAAACAACAAACAGATGAATGAATACAAATAAAAAAATATCAAAGAAAGTAATGTGCAAAGCTTGATGTCTGGGTCACATAAAAACATATTTTTGCAGTACTACACCAAAATCCTAATTTGTGCATCAGATTAACCAAACACAGGAATGAAGAAATGTGAATGTGACACCGTAACATTTGGCTCTGTGGGTCCAAATGTGAACATCAATACTTATCAGAGTAATATCTTAGAGCTCACAGGATCATTGAAAACAGAGCCATTAGAGACACAGTCAAACAGACAAAAGAAAAGAAAAAAAACTTACTCAACCAAAGTAAACTTTTAAAGGAAAAATAATGAATTTAGAACATGTATAAACAAAACAAATGAAGTGGATACATGCTCCAATCTTTAGCGCTCGTAAACAGTAGTCATGCTACCATATATAGAACTCATAAAACAATTGGTCCATGCTACCATCGTTAGAACTTGTGAACAGTAGTCATGCTACTACCATCCATAGAACTCATAAAACAGCTCATAATGTGCTAAATCAAAACACTCTAAATCCTATAGTATATTGTTGCCCATAGGCCATAGCTGAAGTGAAAATGAAGAAATGATAGAAGATACTAGATAGAGAAAGTAAAAATTAAAAATTAACAAACTGAGCATCTCAGACATCTACTAGAAAATGACATAAACCAGTTTCCTTATACTGAGAACAGTGCTACATTCAAGCTATAAACCAGATGCAAGTTCCAATTATCATGCTAAAAATATAAACATAGTAGCCTTTTTACCCTACCAAAGAGAAAACAAAGTTGGCAATTTTTATTCTATGTCAATATGATGACACTGAAAAGTGAAAACTAACTCAAGTTTGCTACAGAACAAATACCTGATGCATACTGGTTTACTCCGGCTTAAAAGAATATAATGTAATATACTGGTTTACCCCGGCTTAGAAGAATATAATGTAATGTGTGTGTATAAATGTAGTCTGAAACAAATACAATAACAAAAGAGAAAAGATGTAATACCTCAATAATACGGAGGCCCACCCTGGTACATCCCACCAGGAGGACCTCTTGGACCAGCTGGTGGCAGGTTAGATTGTCCCGAGTAAGCTGAAGACGGACCATATTTTCCACCATCAGCAAATCCACCCTGACTTGGTGGCAATCTGTTCATAGAAGATGCAAAAGAGTTCAGCCCATGATGCTCCTGCGCTGCACCACCCCCACCATACCCACCACTGCCGTATCCACCCCCACCATACCCACCACTGCCGTATCCACCACCACCACCATACCCGCCGCCGCCATACGAGGGAGGGGGCTGGTTCCCAAAACCTGGACCACTGCCGATTCCTGAAGGCACTGAAGAATTCATATGCGGATTTGGATGAGAAGGCAAAGGAGGTCCACCAGAATACCCACTAAACGATGTCATCCCACCTATAAACGTAATCCACCATTAAAAGGCAATCAATTCTAGTAAGTAGTAACTAGTAAGTGTTCCGAATTCTGCTTTTGTCCCAATCACTTATCACTATTAGGTACTAACCATACTACGAAACAGAGTTACGCGTCAGTTTAAGGCTTTAAGCAACTATTAACTAAAACTGAAACAATAATATAATATATCTATAAAATTCTACTTAATCCAAACACACAAACAAAATCAATTTCTTCAGTATAAACATAAAAGTAGCATCATACCATATCCCGCATTCACAGACCCCGTCATCGGCCCCACAGGCGGCGGAGCAGCAACAGCAGCATCACCAACCATCCCACCAACCTTCCCTTTCTTTCCATCACTAGCCATCTTACACACAACCTGAAACCCATCAACGCTCTTAACCCCGTCCACAACCGCCTTCCGCGCCCCTTCCTCCGTCCGATAAACAAAAAACGCAAACCCTTTCCCCATCCCATTCTGCTTATCAAACCCTAACGGCCCTTCCTCAATCTCCCCAAACTCCAAAAAACAACTCAACAACCGCTCCGCCGACACCTCAAACGGCACATTCCCAACATAAACCTTCCTATTCGCCACATCCACATTCCCAACCTCCCTATTCGCCGCCGCCAATTGCGTAACCGTAATTCTCCCATCAATCTGCTTACTCGCCTCTTTCAACGCCAAAACGGCGCCGTCTACATGCTTAAACGTCACAAACCCATAACCTTTCGATTTTTTAGTTACTTTATCGGTTATTACAACCGCTTCTTCAATCTGACCAAACGGTGCGAAAACCGATCGGAGCGTTTCGGTTGTGGTTTCAGGGCTGAGGCTGCGAATGAAGAGTTTGCGTAACGAAGGGTTAGGGTCGGAGAGGGATCGGACGATGGAGAGAGTGATGGGGTCGCGAACGACGACGTTTTGGAGGATGGTTAGGAGTTGGTCTTGGGTGAAGGGTTCGAGAATCTTACGTGCGTCTTGTTGGGTGAGAGATGGTGGTGGTGTGGTGAGGGTGACGTCATCTCCGGTGAACTGGTTGCCGTTGTCGTCGGTTTTTCGCTTCTTTGGAAGGTCCATTGGTGTTTGTAGGTGAAGTGTAAATCCTAGCGGACACAGAGAAACCCTGATGGAAGGAAGATATTGATGAAACAGGACATATAATATTTTATAAATTGAAATTTAATACTGCGTAAGTTACTATTACTATTTGAGTCCCTGTGTTATAACGGTTTTAACTACTTAAACCCAAAGTTCAAAACATTAACTACTTTCTGACTATAAATTAACTAACCTATTGAGTCCAACTCCAAATTGCTAACTCAGTAACCAAGTCTGTTAGTTTTTAGTGAAAAGACAAAAATACCCTACTTTTAAACAACTTCTTCATCTTGTTTCTCTACACCCTCTCCGTTAACATAACCCACCCACCTCCACCATCTTCAACCTCCTACACCACCACCACTACACCACATCACGCACCCCCACCTCTTTGTGTTTTCTTTCAAAGCCTTGGCTGGCTTCTTTTGAAACACTAGCTCTTTTTGATTTGCAGAAGGGAGAGAACGAAGGTGTTGAGGCGATAGTGGAAGATAGATAGAGAAGAGAGACTAGAGGCGGGGATTGGGCGTCGACTCCCCTGGTGGTCTTCGTCCGGTTTGCTCATCCTGTTTGCCCACTTTTGTCGTGTGTGTGTTTTCCGGCGACGGAGGAACGTATATGAAGAACCAGTGAGCTTCAGGGTTTTTTTCCTCTAATTGTTTACAAACTGATTGTTTCTGTAACTTCGATTGTTCCCATGTGTTTATATTTACAAACAGATTGTTTCAACTTGCATTATGTTGTTTGTTTAAAAACTTCGTTAATTCATTGATTGTTGAAAGTTGGTGCATCTGTGTAGGAACTGATATTAACTGTGGAACATACATGCTTAAGAACTTATTTATTGTAACACCCCAACCGATGGCGGAAACATCGGGGTGCCACGTATTGATGATTGTTCAGTAGCTCATGGTGAATATCAGATTTCATTAAATGATTTAATTAATTTACATACAATGATTCTACAAGACTTCATACATCAAATTGAAAGAAACTATGCACGTATCTTCAAGCAAATCTTCAAACAAGTAGAACCTGAAACATGTTAAGTTGAAAATATTTTGGGTCAACAATTGTTGGTGAGAATACATAGGTTTGTGAAAATAAATGGTAACGATAGTTTGTACAACATTCAAAGTTGTATGATGATAGAGTATGATACCGACATGTAGCAATGCGTCTTTGTACAACCAAACCTTGTGTCGACTGATGACTAACTCGCAAGTTAGTTAAATGTTATTACTGTTATCGATCATCCCTGAGTCTACGCGGGGGGATGGGTTTGTCAGACCTATAGCGCTATAATCTAAACAGGCGGCTTGATCATTGTTAATGATTGTACTGTGTCTTTTTGTTACAGTCAAATGATAGAATGATAGGGTAATTGAATCACAAGTAAGTATGAGTAAATGATAGTATAAAATGTTTAAACATGTTTCACCCCAAAAATGTAAAAGAGAAAAGGGGCTATGTAAACTCACCTTGGTAAAACGTTATATTTGTTGAGAAATTTGGATAATTGTGTTGACCAAATGTATCAAGTATCACCCTATGATAAAGTAATAAATATGACTAAGTCTATCCAGTCTACAAATCTATAAGTTTCTAGGGCTTCGAATTGGGGATAATTGCTTGTTTGACTAATATCAAAAATATTCGCCAATTGAGAGAAATTTAGTAAATAAATAACCAAAAATCTTTTTATGAAATTTAAACTTAAGATGGTTTCAAGAATGTGTTTAAAGTGTAAAAATAATTTTTATAAAATTATTTTCTTTAAAATAGATTATTAAACCTATTTATAACAAATTGTCAAACCTTAACTTTAATAATTAAAAAATATTAAAATTAAAGAATTATTATTTTAAAAATCATATTTCTGTTCTAAATGATCAGAAATAATTTGTATAAAATTTTGGTGCAAAAATGATGAAAATTGGATTTATTATGATTTAATTATGATTAAATCTAACAAAAATTGATTAAAAATATTAAATAAATAATTTTTCAGAAATACAAACCGTTTCTGAAAAGATTAATGTTATAAAAACTTAGGATAATTTTTGTGGAAATTAATAAAATTGTTTTGATATTTTTATAGATTTTTATAAATAAAATGGAATAAACTTGATTTATTTATTATATATAATAAATAAATAAATTTTTGAAAACTAAAAATTGTAAATAAATCTTTTACATCAGATTTGATAAATATAATTTTTTTTAGAATTTATAAAAAGGTTTTAATATTTAAAAATGAATTTACAAGATTTAATGTATAATATATATATAAAAATGGTTTGTTGTAAAATAAATGGAAAAAGGGGTGTCCATGCTGGGACTCGAACCCGGTTCCTCACTGAATCAAACCCAGGTCACAACCACTTGGCCTAGGCCGGTGGTTGTGATATTTCTTGTTTAAAAATAAATAAATATACACGCGAAATCCAGGTTTATCCCCAATTAATACATATGAACCCTAGAATCTGCAATTGGGCAAATCACACATCAATAACCTGATTAACCATAGGGCTATTGATGTGTGATGGCCGATGAATAAAACCCACAAAACAAATTGGACTTACAGCGTAGTATCGTGTTCGATTGAATGGTCAAGTTAAAAAGTCAAACAACGATCAAGAATAAGAACAGAGTGATTATTGTGGAGAATTGGAGGTGGAGAAATGATTATGAGCGAGTTGTGATCGTTCTCAGTAGATCAATTTATAGTGTGGATCAAGGTATGATTTAATTGGTAAGTTGACCTAGATTAATTGTCAAACGCGTATGGGTTTTAAAAATTGGTCAACGATGATGATTATTAGCGTGTAATCTAGTCGTATAGGGCCGGCAATCATGGTTCCATTCCATATCAGGATTAAACGCGTTTAAAAACATTGATTAGATTGGTCAAATTTGTTAATTGTTTACCATATCTGCTGCTGCTGTGATACGCGATCAAGGAAGGGACAAAGGAAGGTATAAGGTTTGTTTAAATATAATTAGAGTTGATATGAAATCAACAAAAGTGTGTGGAGCAGTTGGTGTGTACGTGTGTGTGTGTGTGGGGGTGGTCCGGTTCGATACCCGGCACAAGCACCCCTTTTTTGTTAAATGAGGAAGGGAAGGAGGGTGTTGGGCCAAGGCTTGTGGGCTGGGGTCTGTGTGGGCCGGACACCCGGGCTACGAAACAAAAGAAAAAGGTTTGAGGAATTGGGCTGCGAAAATCTGTTTTGTTATGTGTATACAAAATTTTTTTTTTTTTTTTTAAAACAGAAATATTATTATTATTATTATTATTATTACACATACACATATATATATATATATAAATAATTATTATTGTATTAGGTTTCAAAATGCCACGAAATAATTAAATGTAAGTAGTAATAAAACTTGTCGTTTTTATTGTAACGTACAGTTATTTAAGGCGAAATGTTACAGTCTCCCCTACTTTTAGGAACTTCGTCCCGAAGTTAAAAGGAAAACCAGGGTTACAATTGGTCAACTACCGGGAACCTCGATAAAATTTTTACACTACCTTAACGTACCTGTAAATTCATGATTACGTTCCGGACCGTAATTACCAATTTACCTTACATTAGGGTTTTGCGTCCTTTTATGACTTTACCGATTGTTAAGCAGGTCTGATAGTCTCCGCCAGTCGTTCAGGTGGTAGGGCCTCTCCCGACTGTTGGAATGACATGATGACCTCTACCAATCGTTAAGCTGGTCGTTTGGTAGTTAACTAATTGTTGTACAAGCAAGTATGATTATAGATATAGCAATTAGTTCACATTCAGACAAACATGCACACAGATGTTATGATAATACTTGAATTTATTACTTGAATCAAAAGCGTCATTACATAGAATTATAAGCAAACCACATTTAAATGGTGGGACTTGCTGTTAAGTAGCTGGAGGGTCTTGATCTCTGTTTAGTTTAGGGCATCGGTTACGGAAGTGATTTGGGTCTCCACATTCATAACACTGACCATAGTTGTATATATTAAGATTAGTAGCTTGAGCAGGGTTGGTGGGTTGGTTGGCATTTGGATTTGGGGCCTCACGACACGTGTTGACCAGATGGCCATACCTTCCACAATTGGTGCACAAGCGACACACTGAAGCAGTGGGATGATGTCGGTTGCACGTATTACATAAAGGATGGTTTCCTGTATAAGGTTTCTTGTTAGAAGCTTGTGGAGTGAGGTTTGCAGCAGGATCCCTGGTCTTACGTTTCTGGTTCTCAGTGGTTATCGCGGTTACAATACTTGTTTTATTGCTTTTCCGAACTAAGGTCCCGTTCTTTACGTGATTATCAGTTAAGGTAGCTGCTAAACGTTTGGCTTCCTCCAAGGTGGCAGGATTCCTTCCCCACACCGTATCCTGGATTTGCATGGGCAGACCACCGATGTACTTCTCGATGGCTACCGACAGGGGAGTGACTTTGTGGGGCAACAATAAGCTAAGCTCATGAAAGCGGGTGTTGTAGGCAAGGTTTTCCCCACTATCTTGAGCTAAGGTGTGGAACTCATCCTCAAGCTTCTTAACTTCATTGCGAGGACAAAACTCTTCCTTCATGATCTCTTTGACTTGGTCCCATGTCATAGTAAGAGCAACCTCGGCCCCACGAGTACGCTTTTCTTCATTCCACCATGTGAGTGCTCGTTTATGGAGAACACTCATGGCGTAACGAACCTTGAAGTTGTTGGGGCATTCACTGTTGATGAAGGTATTCTCAATACCCTCAAACCATTGGAGGAGTCCAGTAGCTCCTTCTTCACCGCTGAACTTTGGAGGGTTACAAGAGTTGAAATGTTTAAGGGTGCAAGCTTGGGGTCCATTACCATTGCCATTGCCATTTCCGTTCCCATTGTTGTGACCATTCCCGTTGCCGTTCAATTGGATGACCTGAGCAAGTAAATTGGGAACCAGAGTTGCGATTTGCTGCGCCATTTGTTGAGAAATGATCGCAGCCAGTTGAGCATCGACTCCATTGTTGTTGTGGTTAGGAACTTGGTCATGGTTGTGGTTGTCACCACCTTCTTCGTGGTTTTCACCATTGCTGTTGCGAGTGCTGCGACGTGGAGGCATGATCTGTAATAGACACAACGAAATGAATGAGAGTTTATATAAGGAATGTAATCATTTATTCATTAATTAAAACGAATAAACGAAAACGTTGACTTATCAAAGATTCTAAATTCTAATAACATATGAAGACATGCTTTAGCCTATAAGTGAACACTCATCCCGAGAATTCCCAGGTAGGCATCCGGGTCCCTCGTCTGATTGGGATATATGCGCAATGCCAGCCTAGACAGAAGACTCAGAATACAGGCGTTCACCCTTCCAGATTGCACGTGTTCGTTATTAAAATCTAGAACTTCAACGAGATCTCAAGGTGGTTCAGGTTAAGCCTGAGGATTTTGCCTTATTAGTCTAAGAGTGAATCCAGTGATGGTGAGCAACCTTCTTGTAAGGATGAAAGTAGAGATATGAAGTAGGAGGGAGATAGAGAATAGCAAGCAAAAGAAGCAAGTACTGGTTAAATCCTATGGTTATAGACTAGATTATTTTTCTAATAACCTAATTCCCTATAACCATGGCTCTGATACCAATCTGTAACACCCCAACCGATGGCGGAAACATCGGGGTGCCACGTATTGATGATTGTTCAGTAGCTCATGGTGAATATCAGATTTCATTAAATGATTTAATTAATTTACATACAATGATTCTACAAGACTTCATACATCAAATTGAAAGAAACTATGCACGTATCTTCAAGCAAATCTTCAAACAAGTAGAACCTGAAACATGTTAAGTTGAAAATATTTTGGGTCAACAATTGTTGGTGAGAATACATAGGTTTGTGAAAATAAATGGTAACGATAGTTTGTACAACATTCAAAGTTGTATGATGATAGAGTATGATACCGACATGTAGCAATGCGTCTTTGTACAACCAAACCTTGTGTCGACTGATGACTAACTCGCAAGTTAGTTAAATGTTATTACTGTTATCGATCATCCCTGAGTCTACGCGGGGGGATGGGTTTGTCAGACCTATAGCGCTATAATCTAAACAGGCGGCTTGATCATTGTTAATGATTGTACTGTGTCTTTTTGTTACAGTCAAATGATAGAATGATAGGGTAATTGAATCACAAGTAAGTATGAGTAAATGATAGTATAAAATGTTTAAACATGTTTCACCCCAAAAATGTAAAAGAGAAAAGGGGCTATGTAAACTCACCTTGGTAAAACGTTATATCTGTTGAGAAATTTGGATAATTGTGTTGACCAAATGTATCAAGTATCACCCTATGATAAAGTAATAAATATGACTAAGTCTATCCAGTCTACAAATCTATAAGTTTCTAGGGCTTCGAATTGGGGATAATTGCTTGTTTGATTAATATCAAAAATATTCGCCAATTGAGAGAAATTTAGTAAATAAATAACCAAAAATCTTTTTATGAAATTTAAACTTAAGATGGTTTCAAGAATGTGTTTAAAGTGTAAAAATAATTTTTATAAAATTATTTTCTTTAAAATAGATTATTAAGCCTATTTATAACAAATTGTCAAACCTTAACTTTAATAATTAAAAAATATTAAAATTAAAGAATTATTATTTTAAAAATCATATTTCTGTTCTAAATGATCAGAAATAATTTGTATAAAATTTTGGTGCAAAAATGATGAAAATTGGATTTATTATGATTTAATTATGATTAAATCTAACAAAAATTGATTAAAAATATTAAATAAATGATTTTTCAGAAATACAAACCGTTTCTGAAAAGATTAATGTTATAAAAACTTAGGATAATTTTTGTGGAAATTAATAAAATTGTTTTGATATTTTTATAGATTTTTATAAATAAAATGGAATAAACTTGATTTATTTATTATATATAATAAATAAATAAATTTTTGAAAACTAAAAATTGTAAATAAATATTTTACATCAGATTTGATAAATATAATTTTTTTTAGAATTTATAAAAAGGTTTTAATATTTAAAAATGAATTTACAAGATTTAATGTATAATATATATATAAAAATGGTTTGTTGTAAAATAAATGGAAAAAGGGGTGTCCATGCTGGGACTCGAACCCGGTTCCTCACTGAATCAAACCCAGGTCACAACCACTTGGCCTAGGCCGGTGGTTGTGATATTTCTTGTTTAAAAATAAATAAATATACACGCGAAATCCAGGTTTATCCCCAATTAATACATATGAACCCTAGAATCTGCAATTGGGCAAATCACACATCAATAACCTGATTAACCATAGGGCTATTGATGTGTGATGGCCGATGAATAAAACCCACAAAACAAATTGGACTTACAGCGTAGTATCGTGTTCGATTGAATGGTCAAGTTAAAAAGTCAAACAACGATCAAGAATAAGAACAGAGTGATTATTGTGGAGAATTGGAGGTGGAGAAATGATTATGAGCGAGTTGTGATCGTTCTCAGTAGATCAATTTATAGTGTGGATCAAGGTATGATTTAATTGGTAAGTTGACCTAGATTAATTGTCAAACGCGTATGGGTTTTAAAAATTGGTCAACGATGATGATTATTAGCGTGTAATCTAGTCGTATAGGGCCGGCAATCATGGTTCCATTCCATATCAGGATTAAACGCGTTTAAAAACATTGATTAGATTGGTCAAATTTGTTAATTGTTTACCATATCTGCTGCTGCTGTGATACGCGATCAAGGAAGGGACAAAGGAAGGTATAAGGTTTGTTTAAATATAATTAGAGTTGATATGAAATCAACAAAAGTGTGTGGAGCAGTTGGTGTGTACGTGTGTGTGTGTGTGGGGGTGGTCCGGTTCGATACCCGGCACAAGCACCCCTTTTTTGTTAAATGAGGAAGGGAAGGAGGGTGTTGGGCCAAGGCTTGTGGGCTGGGGTCTGTGTGGGCCGGACACCCGGGCTACGAAACAAAAGAAAAAGGTTTGAGGAATTGGGCTGCGAAAATCTGTTTTGTTATGTGTATACAAAATTTTTTTTTTTTTAAAACAGAAATATTATTATTATTATTATTATTATTATTATTACACATACACACATATATATATATATATATAAATAATTATTATTGTATTAGGTTTCAAAATGCCACGAAATAATTAAATGTAAGTAGTAATAAAACTTGTCGTTTTTATTGTAACGTACAGTTATTTAAGGCGAAATGTTACATTTATGCTTCAGCTTCGTTTAGGACTTTTTTATGGGAACCCATAATCAGTGCAGTGGTGGTTATGGTTTAGTTGTTTCTAGGGTTTTTTTGTTGAAATTGTGGGTTTTGGGAGTGTGAAGGAGTGTCAGGTTTTCGCTAGATAGGGGACGGTGGTGGGTATGTTACAAAGGTGCATTGTAGTGGTGTTGTGGTGATGTTGGTGTTGGGAAGGTTTAAATGAGATATATAGAAGAAGGTGTAGAGATTTAACAAGATTTTGTGAAATTATATTTTATTAGTGGGGGTACTTTTGTCATTTCATACAGATTTAACAGACTTAGTTAACGGGGTTAACAATTTGGACTCAATAGGTTAGTTAATTTTCAGTTAGGGACTCAAGTAATAAAAGTTTTGGACTTTGGGTTCAATTAGTTAAAACTATAACACATGGACTCAAATAGTAATTCACTCTAATCCGTATTTAAGAAATTTCTCACGATAGTTTCAACTTTCAAACAATTTTTCTTCAATGATTTTTTTACCTTTCAAAATCTTTCAATTTTGAAAATTGGTTAGTTCTCAGTTAACAAAATTCATTAGAGAAAAATTGTTTGAAGGTTTAAACTATCGTGAGAAATTTCTTAAATACGGATTATACCCGAAGTTTGGTTACGATAGGACTCTTTAAAGGAAATATTTAATATTAAAATAAAAACTAGAAGGATTCTCGTGAGGTGCGGTGAAAATTCGGTTTCGGTCGATGTTTGTTAATTTGTTATGGTATTGATACTCGGTATAACAACCTAAAGAAATAATTAAAAAAAGATATTGCCACATGTTTATAAAAACAAATATCGGGACCAATTCTGATATGACCCGATAATGGTATGGATGCCAGTATCAGTTTGGTTCATCACAGTACTAGCAATCTCTATAGCTTATACAATACATCGAAAAACTAAATGAGTTATTGACGGCATATCGCCCTTATAGTGAATTAATGATAGTAGTACCATACATGAAAACTAAAACATTGTCAATGACTCAATGACATTTTTGTAATTCATTCTAGAATAAGTGTTAGCTCATTAAGAACATAATCATGATTCCTGTTTTTTTACAGTTATCAAAGTAAAGTTAACAATTTTAAGTATCATAAGATGACACAAGAGATTCAGATTTCAACAAAGTCATCGTCGTTATCAGTCGCGTCATCCCAGTCAAGCTCAAACGAGTTGGCCGATTTCATCAATTCTGTTAGTCCAGTGAGATCCTCCAAATAAGTTGGATGATTTATGGCTTGCAGGACAAAATCCTGACCCCTTTTTCGATACTCCGAAACCACCTGCATATCACAATAATTGCAAAAAGTTTATGCATGAGCATAAGGAGGTAAGTTTGACTATTAAAGTCAAACCTGTTACTTTTCAAATTAAATAGCCATATTGTTTCATCATAGAAAGATCAGTGTAAAAGTACACTTACGGTTGGACAACAAGCCGTGCAGCTATTAGAGGAATGCCCAACAAGTATCATCTGAGAAAACTGTGAAAGCGCGCCTCGGATTTGATGTGGTAATATACCAAGAGGTTGCTCACTGCTTCCGCTATCCAAAGAGTTGCCGAATTCGGCATCTGCTGATATCCTGTAAAATACAAATGTGAAGTAATCGAAGAGTTTTATAAATTTCATCCTTAAAGTAAGAAAATTATATGCACACTTTACAAAATACGTTCGATAATATTAGTTAGTTTAAAATTAAGAATTACCCTAGAGGATGGTGCAAAATCCCAACAAACAGTTCGACTGCAAGGGCTGATGCAATAGGAGCAAGTCCCGGACGTGTCACTGTGCATTGCTGGTCCAAAGTGCGGTTAGCTGTTGACTGCATGATTTGGGCAGTTAATTAGCATTCCATTTTCATTGATTAATTTTTATTTTTTTTATTTTTAAGCATATGACAACCCTTCATAACATATTGTTGAATTTGAGACCAAATTTACACCATCATTTTTAATCGATCACAAATTTTTTATACATTTTTTTTTTCCACGAAACAAATTACATAAGGATAGCAGGTAGGCGAAACAAATTACAAATTTTTTTTTGATTAATTAACAGAGCTAAATCTTTATATATCATAAATAACACATACACTAATAAAGAAATATATTTTATATTATTGGTGTCATATTTCTCATTAAGGATTTTAACTTTATGTAGATATTTGTAATGTAATGTTTGAAGTCAAAGAAGCCTGTGTAAACGTCAAAAAACTAATTATCATATACAACCCGCAACCAAAAGTGTACATTTATGAACGGGTTGCTTTGGGTTATGTTTCATCTCTAAGGGGTCAATCGGGTAAAAAATGAAAGACAAAAGCGCCTTGGTTGAAGGCAACCCTACCCAACCACTACCAAATTTACCCGTTACCCAACCCGCCCAACTCATCCAAAGTGCCACCTGGCCAACCTCTAACATGACATGTTTGTATATGAAGATCAAATGAGGAAGTTACATACATCAACAGGGGCAACAACGTCATTGCAAAAGTAACAACCCAACCTCGGCTTGCTATCACTCTGTGACAGTGACATTTTTCCAACGCCAGTTGATACAGAGCTAACAGGCTCGGTTCTTGAATCATCGGTCGTACTAAGAGGACCAGACCCATGACGCATTACCATGAAACTATCAAAACCCAATGCTGCAGTGATTGTAAGCTGAAGATGATGATAAAAAAACATGTCAATGCCAGCTTTCCTGAGAGCTGAAACTCATAAGGGCATAATGGTAAGTTACTACATTACAAGAACGTCTAGGCCTTTTTAACCATAGTTATCAAAAGCCATCGCCTTGACTGCCTAGGCAACCAATTTCCTAGAAGCCACCAGATCCTGCTTTTCCCTCCTAGATAAAAAAAGCCACAGTCTGATTTTTAAAACCTAATCCCCTTCCTAATACAATCGACCAATACTTACCAATTTATAGAGATATATCTAAATCTCAAATCAAATTTTTTTTTTAAATATATTTGATTTTTAAAACACTTATAGATATTGAATTATTCTTCAATATATAAACACCTCAACTCATTGATTTACCATCAAGTGATTTTGTCTACTACATAGTTATTAAGGACGTCATGGTTTAAAAAAACGGCTGAGGCGTGCGCCTCGAGGCGCGCCTCAAGGCGAATCGGGAGGAAAACGAGTCTGAGGCTGCGCCTCAGGGTGCTATTTTGTAGATGCGCCTCACAGGGCTGAGGCAGTAATAAAAACTGCGCCTCATGTGCGCCTCAGGGGTTTTTTAAGTTTATTTTTGATGTTTTAGACTTTTTATTTCAATTTCAAGCATGTCATGCCCTTTTAACGTGTGTTTTTGATGTTTTGGATGAATTTGATGCTGAAATTAGTTAGTATTTCATTTTTTATAAGATATATAACATTTATATATATTTTTTCATTCCGCCTCGCGCTTACGCCTCGGTTCGCCTCGAGGCGTACGCCTCGTGAGGCGAAAGGAAAACGCCTCGAGGCACGTTTCCGTACTTTTAAACCTTGAAGGACGTGTTAATCCTTTTAGCAAATATGACTAAATCAGTCAGTTTATATCTATATTATTTTATAAGACGATTGTTATTTGTAATGACTTGGTGATTCTTTTATTTTTTTTATTTGCACTTTTTTTTTTCCTCACGCCCGCGCTTTTTTTGCGCTTCTCGCCTAGGCCATAGGCGGAGCCTAAGCGCCTTGAGTGCGCCTCACGCCTTTGATAACTATATTTTTAACCCTATTTTAGTACTACACACATCCAAAAGCTGCTGGCCCACATAAACCATCCCTTTTATGCCTTTTGAATCCCCTGCCAAAAAAAGGTCCAAAAAAGTTGCATTTTGACTTTTGAAGTCAAACAAACCTTATTAGCATTGGCACATAAGAGAGTTGGAAGCCAACGACTTTCTCTCGTATCAGTCAGCAAAAAAACTGCATCATGAGACTCGATCAAATCATGAAGACGCTTGCAGTCATCAAGCACGCCTTGCTCGTCTTTGCTAGGCACCGGATGCCCAGGCATTGGTATAGCCATCACTATACCTTCTGCTTCCTGTAAATATAAATTAACTAATAAAAATATATATTTAACTCAAATATTCAAACTTTTATTAGCATATAAATTAATTTTTACCACTGCTGGAAAAATTTTACGAAGACTTTCAGCTGCTGCAACGGCTTTTTTATCACCTTTGACACTATCATCAAATGTATATAACGATTGTCTTAATGGATTTGACATGGCCACTTTACCACTATCCACCAACGTTATTTTCCGCACACCCCAAGCCTGCATATACACATAAGATTATAAGCATATGTGTATGGTCAACAAAAGTCAACAGGGAAATACTCACCATAAGCATGCGTGCCACCTGGCATCCAAGAGTACCAGCTCCCAACAAAAGACACTTGGTACTAGACAACATGCTCAAGTTCAAAGATGGCAATTGGCGCCATCTCATTAGCTTTAGATTCAAATCCGCAGCCGATATAACCATCCTGGTAAATTTGAAATATTTTAGTTACATAACGTATGAATTTTGAAGCATAAAAAATGGTTTAACCACCAAACCGACCTAGTTGGATCCATGGAAGTAGATAGGTCAATGTGTCTAGATACTTTCTTCTTACTATTGACTTCCCATCCAATAACTTGAGGCACATGCTCTTCATCTTGCCATGCTGATTTGGATTTATTTAAAAATAAAATAAATAAATAAATAAATTTACATGTTCTAAGACGCAGTTGCAGGCCATAAATTGAACTTTTGAATAGGAAAATATCTTTTTAAGAGAGTTGTTACCCAATTTTGGCCAGTCTACCTTGTGAAGGTTGTATAAGAGCTACACCAACAAGAGACGAACCCATATCAGCAAAGCCGCGGTTCTCACGATAGCATAAAAACTGAACCTTGTCGATATTCCATCTGGCATAAATAAATGCCAAATAGTTGCGAAGTGGCCAGCCGGGATTGTTTGGACCGTGATACGGGTCATAAAAAGCAAATAAAATCTGCCACCAAAATAACGGGCTTCTTATAAAACTATGGTGCAAGTCATTTTGATAAGTTGAGCATATCAATTCTTGAGTTCTATGTTAAAAAAGATAGACGTGTCTTCACCTTATGATCTCCGTGTTGACAATCTTTAAAGTCCTTCAGGGGTCTAATGGTAGCATGCGAATTTGAAGAGATGCAAACCAGAAAGAACGGCACATCTAAAAAATGGTATATTAGCAACATTAAAATCGGAATTACCATATGCACTCTACAAATGTAAACACTTCAACATTTACGATCAGAAAAAATGATCAAATTTTAAACGAAACCCAAAGTTGTATCTCCATTTCCTCATGTGATATAAGCAGACACCACAAATTAAAAACGCAAAATAACCCTAAGGTCACATTTTCATCAAAAAAATAAAAATAAAGATACACACACTAGGATATGGATGAAAGTATCAAGACTGATTTGGAACAAGTCAGGATGGCACAAAAGTCCGAATGACTACCTGCTGTTAAACTTGACATACGCCACTCATTACAGCATGCTGACACAGATTCCGCCTGTATGCCACGAAGGCAAGATTTTACATTTTTAAGCAACAAAAAAAGAGCTGATTACAAGAAAAATGAAGCTATATGGTCAAACCTCTTCAGCGGTGAACCATTCTGATGCTGGCTTTAAATCAACCAACATTGCCGGGGGATCAAGAACCAGAGCAGGGAAAGCAATCGAGTAGTCGAAGTGAAACCTCTTGAGGTCCGCGAATGATATAATAAGGAACCTCAAAAGCAAAGAACTGTTCTCCTCTACCTTCCCTGATTTAATATCATCCCAAATCTGGTATTCAAGATATTGATATCACACTCATAGGTCACCGAAAACAACTAGTTTAATAAATTTATAAACAATAAAAAATATGAATCGTAATACCTTCTTTCCTTCAGCCTTCAACAGACCTTTTTTATCAAGGGACTGATATCCTTCGTATGTGTTTGTGTTGTAAAGCGTGCCAGGCACCGAACACTTATTTCTGTTCCCACGGGTTGCTGCGGTTGGTAATTCATCACTCGGTTCGGTTGGCAAGGATTCGGCAAGCAGATTTAGATGGCTTGATACATGGGGATTCGAGCAAGGTGCGTAGAATCCTAGAAGTATATCATAATTACAATCAAATTAGTAACTAACATGTAACACCCTAGACAATCCCACATCATTATGTTCTGTCCGGACGATAGATATTAAGCCATAAGGAACGCCTCATCTTAAATATCACAAAGTCAACTACGGAGGGGTGACCTCGTCGGAAGTGTTAAGTTCTTAACCCGGGCAACCAAAAAATCCGTGAGCTCCTTGTGGGAAAAGTGGACAACATTGGTTGGTATGAGAGGCCGGATGTTACACAACAATAGCATTATGCCTACCGTTTATCCTAGATTAATCCAACACACGACTAATACTTATACAACTACCTTTGACTTGTTTCATCTATTAGAATCTGCCAATACGTAAATGGAATATATCAAAGTTACTAAAACATACCCGTTATTGAAATGGGCGCCTCGTCTGTTTTTAGCTTGTTAAGTTTCAAAGAACATAATCCATGCCAAAAACCCTCATCCACGGAACTCTGAAAGGTCGCAAATTGAAGAATTGATCCTTTTCCATCACCGGACATGCTTGATTATACGAAAACTATGAACCGCCCTATCTTACCCCACCTGTCAAATGTTCTTCCACAGTTAGATTTCAAAAGGTTGCTTATACTTAGACCCCTCACCCCCACCCAAAATAAACATGGACACCAGGGCACCAGCCGCATAATACGGGCCATATGGGTCATATCACTTGTCACGTATCATACTGCCCGTGTGGCGTGTGGCGTGTGGCGCCTCACGGGGTCTAGTTTGTACATACGCCTCTAAGGGCTGAGGCATCAAGAAAATGTGCGCCTCAGGTGGTTTAGGGTGTTTTTTATGCGTTTTTTCTATGTTTTAGACTTTTTGGGTCAATTATTTTGTTTTTGATGTATGTTTTAGACTTATCTGGGTCAATTATTTTTATGTTTAATAAGATATATAATTTTTATATTTATTTTTTGATTCCACCTCGGTTCGCCTCGAGGCTTACGCCTTGTGAGGCGAAGGGAAAACGTCTCGAGGCTCGTTTCCGTTCTTTTAAACTTTGTCCATAATTAGATTACAAAAAACTATAGATGCGCGAAAAAAGTTGATACAGGCCATATGAGTCATATCATTTGTGACTGATGGGTCATACTATCACACAGCCCGTATGATGCAGGCGAAACACCCTCTTACACAGCCCGTATGACCCGAAATCGCTGTGTCCAGTTAACACATTAAGGGTGCACAGATATCAGCCTCACCTTACAAAAATTTATGCACAGCTTCATGGAAAATCAATGAGGACTAACAGTAATATAAGTAAACATAAGTTATAGCAATATACAATTAATAAACACTCATAGCTAACTATTACCAATCTACAGTAAATAATCACGGAAATCATGATGCAATTAGATTCACATAATTATTGCAATTACAATTTAGATTTGATTAGGTGATAAACAGTGAATTCCAAACATAAATTTTCAAAATAATAATTACAAATCAATAAATACCCACAAAGGAAACCATACCTGATTCGTATCGAACTGTTCTGGGTTCTATCGATCTTGAAAATGTTGATAATAAAAAAAGAAACGTGTATAAGAGAAAAAGGTTTGACTTTTTAAGTCCAAATTGGATTTTGAAGGAACGTATACGCAGAGGCTAAAATTAATTGTGGTTTTCTTTCTCGCAAGTTTTATAAGAATCTGACTTGTAATAAAATTACCGAGTAACTTTTTTGTTTGCTACACTATTTTTGTCACTTTCATCCAACTTTCACTAGGGCTGGTAATGGGTAACCTGTATAAGACACGATAAGACCTGTTAACTGAAAAATACACTATGTGATTTTTTACTTTTTTTTAAATAATTAGAATTAAGAGGCAAAGATACTTCATTTCTCTTTTTTGGTACATAAAACATAAAACTGTGTTATAAACATGATATATAAAGTTGTTAAATGAGTCGTATTCATGTTTAGAACTTGATTTGTTCGCATCGTCAGAGACCTGTTAAACCTGTTAAGACACGATTTGCCAGCCCTATTTCACGGGGTTATGGGTACGTTTGGTCAATGTTTTTTTTATAAAAAAACGACCACCAATTTCCTTTAGATCCACTACTGTTGTGGATTTTGTTTGTGTTGGGTGTTGCGGTGGACCAAAAACGAGTATATTTATTGAAAACTGTCGACCATTAAAGTTTTTGTGGGTAAAAAAATAGACCGTCTATTGATAATTTAGAGTGGTCAAATTGGTGTTTGTTACATTTTTTTTTTAATTTCCCTAGCCCTACCCACTGCAACGATACCATGGTGTCATCATTACTTCTATCGTAAACCTTAAGATAGAGGAAATGTCGTTAAATGTCAGAAACAATAAAATGTGTTGCTAGGAAATTGAAAAGGAGGTTGGCAACGTTGCCGTGAAACCTAGCCGCCGGATAGAAGGAGGGATTTTGGTTGGTCATCAGGGGCCTCAAGGTGGAGGGGTGGGGGCTTCAACACCAGGGAAATTATCTAGTTCTCATTACCAAGGTAGTCAATCGGATGGTCAAGTGGTATCCACTTTGGACGGTTCTCCTCGGATGTTAGGTACTTCGGTGAACGAACCGATTGCTGGGATCTTTGGGAAATCGTTTATTGGGAACCTTGGCTATGTCCCTTCTTCGTTCCCTTTTTGGTTTTCGGCCACTTCCTTTTAGCTTGTCGTTTGTGCCCAAGTCTCGGAAGAGGGCCCAACTTAAGATTGACCCTTTAGATTTGTCACTTGACTCGACCAGTGAAATTTATAATTGTAACACCCCAACCGATGGCGGAAACATCGAGGTGTCACGTAGTGACGATTGTTCAATAGCTCATGGACTAAAGTGCAAATTTGAATACATTGATTAAATAATTTATTACATTGAAATGAAATACAACGATTCTAACTGCCAATTAAATTGAAATACAATAAATCAAAATCAAAATATAAATCTGAAAGCTTAAAGAATGCATCTCAAAACAACCTGAAACATGTACAAAATATTTTGGTCAATACAAAAATTGTATTGGTGAGCATACCCTGTTTAAATAAATATAGTAGAAAAGTGTTTAGCAATTCATGTGCGGTACCATTTGCAATTATGTAATAAGTAATATCCGTTCAAAACCAAACCTGAGAATAATGACTAACACATGACTAACCAACTGAATAATGAATTAACAAGACAATGACCAAGATTCTCTCAACAGAGTCTCAAGGGGGTATACCATAGTACTATTCATTGAAAAGCTAGGCCGCCCAGCGGTTAATGATTTTGACAAGTCATAGACACACCAATTAACATAAAGCAAACACACATGAGAATTGCATTTAGTAAAAGAAATAGAAACTTCATAGTAAGTACATGAGTCACCCCAAAATAGTAAAACAGTAAAAGGGGAAAGATATACTCACAGTTTGCGAAAGCGAGCAAAATCCAACTTAAGCGGTCGTGAGCTAAGTAATGGGAATTCCGAGGAATTCAACCTATAATGTGTAATAATACTAATAAGGAAAATTTCTAAAAAGTCTAAGGTAATTAGGGTCTAAGGCATTAGGGTTTGCTATGTCGATTTGGGGAATTAGAGTTTTTCTGATAAACCGAATTAGTGTAAAAGTTGTATAAAAAAATGATATGGCAAAGTTTATAAATGAGATGTAGGTAATATCATTATTACTATTTGAATATTTAGGTAAAACTTATGTTCGAATAATTAAGACAAAATAATGTAATTAATTACTTTACTAATTATTGTAAATAAATTCAATAATCATAAATGTATAAATAATTAAATAATTATGTGTTTCACAATGATCCGACAAATAGTAATTAATATTTTCAAACCTAAAACATTTCTATTTTATAAGAAAAATATTTATAAAATAGATGCCTAAATAGTGTAAATAAATAAATGTTTAATTATATCCAATTAAACATAAATAATGTTAATAATACAAGACATGCCTTAAAAATACTATTTTTATAGAAATTGTATGCTTTCTTAAGTAAATAGATGAAAATAATTTTCTCATAATTTTTATAAACTTATTTATATTTAAAACTGATTTAATGAGATTAAATCATGTTTAAATGATTAAAAATAGAAAAATTAATAAAAATAAATGTTTTCTGAACCAATAATTTTTATTTCAGATTAGAATGCTTAGAAATAATTATCCTAAAATTTTGAGATCAAAATCATTAAAAATGAATTTTTAATCAATTAAATATGATTAAAACAATTTAATTCAATAAAAATATAAAAATAAAACATTTTCCAGAAAATAAAAATGTGATAATTTTCTTTATGGTGTCAAGATACTACTCCTAAATTTTTATAATTTTTGGAGCAAAAATGAATTTATTATAAATATTTTAAGTTATAATGCATTTTAAATGTGTAATATAAAGGCAAACTTAAGAAAATAAAAGAAATGAAAAAAAAAAAACAGAAAAGTGATGGGGAGTAGGATCGAACTCGGGTCCCCTCACACACCCAACACCATAATAACCACTACACCAAGGACTTGTTTGTTGAAATCTTAGAAACAATAATATTTTTAAACAATATATCAAGTATCATCATCTTCCCCAATTCTATCACATAAACCCTAACCCTAGAACCAAAATCAATAATCACAAACGAGACACGATTACTGATCTGTAACAGAGGGCTTATGGTCAGAAACTACTAACGAACAAAACGGCAAAAGAAAAAGAGGCTTACAATCGCGTTTTGAGGTTCGAATTTCGATGTGCAGGTTCGAGCATCTATCCGCAAATAAAGAAGCTTCGTGACTTGTTTTAGACTCGTTTTTTCGTGGGTTTGAAGAGTGTGAAGGTGCAGAAAACGAATTATGTCAAATAATTAAAGGATTTCGTCTTGAAACGTAAGGTTTTGATGGGTTCATTATAGCCGACGGTTTCAAAAAAAAATCGTGATTAAAGCAATCATTAAACCTGTTTAAACGTATGATTAGTACTTGAAACAAACGTATTATGATGGAGAAACATTTTAGGATCATTAAAAAGTTAAAACAGCCGTTAATGAAATGATTTGGAGTTCGCCAGAAAAGTCGCCGGCCGGAATAATTCTGCCGGAAAAAAAAACGCGGTCAGAGGGAAAGGGAGAGTTTTTTTGAATGTTTGTGTTTTGGCATAACAGGCCCCTCAAGTTTTGAACATGATATATTATATATTAAACTTAATAATTTTCCTTTAAAACTTACCCAAACTTATAAACTTTCTAACCTTAAAGATCTTAAAAGTTTAGAATGAATAATATCAAGCTTATTCTTTCAAAATAATTTATATGTATTTAGATGAAACGTATATATAGTGAAAATTACGTAACTCAAAATCTTATTAATTTAGGATAAATGAAGAAAAAAAAAACATACGGACTAGATTTGTAAATACATAAACACAAGGAGGACTAAAGTTGTAATAATAATAAAGTAAAAGGGACAGATGTCACAATAATCTTTCCAACACTGGTGTTCTTACTGCCCAACTGTAACACCCCAACCAATGGCGGAAACATCGAGGTGTCACGTAGTGACGATTGTTCAATAGCTCATGGACTAAAATTGTAAATATTGATATATTGATTAAATAGTTTATTACATTGAAATAAAATACAACAATTCTAGGTGTCAACTAAACTGAAATACAATGAATCCAAAATCTAAGTAAAGTTCCAAAAGCTTAAATGTAGCGTCTCAAAATTACCTGAAACATGTACGAAAATTATTTGGTCAATACAAAATGTATTGGTGAGCATACCCTGTTTGAATAAATATAGTAGGAAAAGTGTTTAGCAATTCATGTGCGGTACCATTTGCAATTATGTAATAAGTAATATCCGTTCAAAACCAAACCTGAGAATAATGACTAACACATGACTAACCAACTGAATAATGAATTAACAAGACAATGACCAAGATTCTCTCAACAGAGTCTCAAGGGGGTATACCATAGTACTATTCATTGAAAAGCTAGGCCGCCCAGCGGTTAATGATTTTGACAAGTCATAGACTGTTGGTTCTGCTGACCTGGAAAAGAACAGATGATTGGAAAGCCAAAATATGCTATCTATTTGATCCTTGAATAAACAGTTTTTACAACTTGCTTCTCCCAAAAGACTGCTGACCCTAACTACTGTTCTATCCAAACAACTGCTCAACAACTGCTGATATAAAGAACTGCTGAGGAAACAACTGATGAAGAACAACTGCTGACCAAAGGTCTGATGAAGAGCAACTGCTGATACAAGTACTGAAGACCAAAGCACTGCTGGAACCAACAGCACTTAAGCTCCAGCAGTGGATACAAGACCATCAGAGTTTATCTTTAACAGCTGTTTATTATCAGTGCTTTCAATGTAACAGTAGTTTGTATAGCAGATGTTTAAGTTTGTTATTCTGTTAGAGGTCACTGTCTTAGGTGACGTCAGCCTAGGTCATCAGTGGTTTGAGTCAGTCTATAAATAGAACAGTGCTTGTACTGTTCTATTGCATCACACACAAAACATTCTCTCTGACAAACACTGTGTGATCAGGCTGAGGGGGAGTAACTTGTACGATTGCAATCTTTGAATTAATGAAAGCATTCGATCTAAAAACATTTACTCTCTTGTTTTGATTTACAGTTTATTATTCCGCTGCACTTTCATTCTATTTTCATTTCATTATTACCATCATTTAGTTAAACAATCAAAACAAACAAACTCAGATCCTAACAATTGGTATCAGAGCTTGGTCAATTAAATTCGATCTAACAAATCAATTTAATAATCAGCTCACAATTATTGATATCGTTTGTCAGTTTGATTGAAAACAGAGTAATAGTTTAATTTCGCTTCAACCGTTGTTAAACAGACTTTGTTTTTTGAAAAATCAGAGAATGGCTTCTATCAATCACGATCCACATAACACTGGCATGAACAACAAGCCACCGATGCTTGTCAGATCTGAATACAATATCTGGCAACGTCGGATGAGCCATGTTCTAGCTCAACAAAACACTGGGTGTTGGAAGTCGGTTATCTTCGGACCACATGTTCCGACTGTGCCGAGTACTGAAGATCCCAAAGTGTTTGAGCCAAAGAAACTTGAAAACTACTCCGACCAGGATTTTCAGAAAATTGAGCTAGATGCTAAGGCCTTCAGTATTGTGGCCATGGCTCTACCCAATGATATATATGCTGGGTTGTTACACTGTAACAGTGCAAAGGAGTTGTGGGATGCACTGAAAGAGCAGTTTGGTGGGACTGAGGAGGTTATTGAAAACAACCGTGAAATACTTAACCAACAATATGAAACATTCAGTCATGTCAAAGGAGAGTCATTAACTCAACAGTTTGAGAGATTTAATTGCTTAATTAGTGAACTAAAATTGGTTGGTCTTACTTACCCTCATTCAACTTTGAACCATAGGTTTTTAAGATCATTACCAGACAAATGGGACACTATTGCTATTGTAATGAGAAACTCAATAGGATTTAAAGACCTATCACTGACCCAGCTTCATGGTAAGCTCTTGACCTATGAAAGAGAGCTTAACCAGAAAAAGAAGCTCCAGGACTCTGGAAAAGTGTCTGATGACTATGTGTTTGGGAATACAGCACTTTTGGGTCATGATGAGGTGCCTGGAAACACAAAGGATCAGAGTTATGATCATTTTATTGACATAACTTCAGGTTTTAACTCTGGTTTTAACTCTGATTCTTATTCACCAAACTATGCTTTCACAGCAAGTGGTGGTGATATACAGGCATCTGACAATATATCCTTTGAGTATGATGACCTGAAATACTTTGACCCTGATGATTTGGAAGAAATGGACATTATGCACCAATTGGCCCTTCTCAGTGTAAGAACTAATAATTTTTACAAGAAAACTGGGAGAAGGTTTCCAGGGTTGACTGGCAGATCTAAGGTTGGGTTGGATAAATCAAAGATCAAGTGTTATAAATGTCATAGGTTTGGTCATTTTGCTAGGGAATGTAGGGGTCAACATGGTACACCTATGATAACCTATCCAAATCAAAGACCACAGACCAACACTTATCAGAATTCCTATAATACCCCTGGACCAAATGTGCAAAACACTGCTCATTTTGCACAGTCCTCAAACACTGTTCCTGTCCAGTATGTCCAAACCACTGTTCCTCAGATTCATTATGTGCAAACACCTGTTGCTCAACCACCTGTACAAACGACTGCTGCTCCATCCTCTGCTCCTGCAGAGACCAGTCAACAGAGCTTCTTTACACAAGGCTTTGTTGATTGGAGCAGTCTACCTGATGAGCTAACAGATGAGAATTTTGCACTAGTTGCCAAAGCTGAAAATGAACCAGAAAATTTTTGTTTCATGGCTATGGTAGATGAGATTGAATCTGAGGAAGTGGTAACTGAATCTGATGTTGTGACTGATGATATTGTTAGTGAAGCTGTTGTAGGTGAAAAACCTGAAGAAGAGGTTGTGAATCTCTCAGATCCCTGGGGTGCATCTGATGACTGTGAGTGCAAGTGTGATTGTGCTTTGATGGCTGCTGCTAAGGTATCTCCTCAAATTCTTAAAGAATTGTGTTCTGACAAATGTGTAATAGCATTTGCTAACATCAAAGAGGTGAATGAAAACCTTAGAAAGAAAATTTTGGATGATGAAGTTAAATTTGAAAAACTCACAAAAGATTTGAAAACAAGTTTAACTGCAAAAGAATCTGAAATTAGCAGTTTAAAACATGAAGCAACTATAACCAAAGACCAGCTCCAAACTATGATAACAAAATATCAAAGTTGTAAAAGTGAGCTTGAGTCCACCCAAGTTGAATGTAAAAAATGGGTGGAATCATGTAGAGGTTTTGAGATGCTACTCAACAAACAAACCAAAAGTCATGTGAAGTTTGGCTTTGGTTTTGCAACCACTGCTCCAGCTTTTGAAAACACTAACACAAAGAGTCAAAAGTCTGTTGAGATAGTACCAACTAACCTGCAGGGTCAAGAGATTAAAATCACTGAACCAAATGGTAAGAAAATTGTTCTTGAAAAACCAGAAGGTTCCTCATCTTTTGCTGAACTTGAAAAGTATGAATTTAAACCTACTTGGTCTGATGAGTGTGATACTCTTGAGAATTATAAACCTGTAGATTTTAAAACTCCTGAGGGAAAGACAGCTCCTCAGGCAAGGGTCATTCCCTTGGCAAAAGTCATTCCCCTGAAAGATTCTCCAGCAGATGCTCAAACATCTGCTGAAAAGAAAACTGAAAAGGGGAAGAAGAAAGAAAAGACTGTTAACTTGTTTTGTGATTTCTGTGAAAAGAAGAATCATGTCACCAAAAACTGTTTTCTTCTAAAAGCATATGACATCAACAAAGGAACAAGTGAATGTGATTCCAAAGCCACATGCTCAATATGTGGGAAAAAGAATCACAAGACCAAAGAGTGCTTGTATCTCAAAAATTTTGATGTAAAAATACAAGAATACAAGGCAAAAACTCTTGCAAACCCTGTGGTTAGTACTCCAAAAGGAAAGCCCAAACAGACCTTCACACCTGCCCAAACATCTGTTACAAAAAGGCTTGAAACATCTGCTTCTAGAGATGTCCAAGTAACAGATGCTCCACCCACAAGCAAATACCCAAGAGGTTATGGTCAACCTCCATGTCACAGTCTGCCACATGTTTATGAGGAGCCAAAAAGACCCTCTAAACCAAGAGTGAACAGAAATCCATATGGGTATTATCATCTGTCAGGAAGTGATCAAACAACTGCTGCCCCAAGTGTTGACATACAAGCACTGGCAAATGGTCAGCAGCAGTTGTTGACCTTAATTCAAAAATTGGTATCAGAGCACCACCACCACAACAACAACAACAAGCAACACCAACAGCACCACCACCACAAACCACTGAAAAGAATAAGGCAGTAGATGACTCTGCAAACATAGAAGCTGAAAAGGCTGCTCAGGCCAAACAACAGAGGGCTGACACCTTGGAAGTAAAAGCAGAGTCATTAGTTGAACTCAAAAAGAAACAACAAAGGGAAACTGAAGATGTGGGATCCTCAAAAATTGGTCCAAACCACTGATCACCTTCCAAAGCTTGAGTCTGAAAGGTCTGAGGACCCATCCAAAGCCAATTTGGCTTTGGACACTCACCAAAACTAATCATTTACTGATGTGCAGGGAGCTTCTGCTTGTTTAGATAGTCTTTGGTATGTAGATAGTGGAGGTTCCAGGCACATGACAGGATGTAGAGCCCTACTTCTGGACTTCTTGGCTCATGGAGGGGGTGATATATCCTTTGGTAATGATTCTAAAGGTAAGGTGTTGGGTTCAGGGACTGTACAGGCAGGAAAACTCAAGTTTGAAAATGTCAATCTTATTGATAATCTCAAGTTTAATCTTCTGAGTGTTTCACAAATGAGTGACAAAGGTTATGGCTCATTTTCACAAAGAAAACTTGTAAGATTATTGGGCCAGAAGTGGTGAAAAAGATTGATACCATTATTGCTGAGAGCAAAGCACAGCTTGTTGCTCATAGAAGTGGCAATGTGTATGTTGTTGATATGTTAAAGGACAATCCTATGGCAAATGTATGTCTGTTTTCTGCTGCCTCCACTAAGGAGACAGAATTGTGGCATAGGAGATTGGGTCATACCAACCTTAATACTATCAACACACTCTCAAAACAAAGCCTTGTCAGAGGTTTACCATCAAAAGAATTTAAATGTGATGAGCATTGTGTTTCTTGCTTAAAAGGGAAACAACATAAAAGCTCTTACAAATCCATTGATGAGTCCAAAACTAGTCAGTGCTTACAACTGTTGCACATGGACTTGTTTGGCCCTGTTAAAATCATGAGTCTAAGAAGAAAGAGATTTTGTCTTGTCATAGTTGATGATTTTTCTAGGTTTACATGGACTTACTTTTTACACTCTAAGGATGAGACTGCAGGTATATTGAAGGACTTTGTCACCAAGGTTGAAAAGCAATATGACTTGCCAGTAAAAGTCTTCAGGAGTGACAATGGAACAGAGTTTAAAAATAAGGAGTTGGATGACTTCTGTGTGTCAAAAGGGATTGTGAGGCAGTTCAGCATCCCAAGAACACCAGAACAAAATGGGGTAGTTGAGAGGAAAAATAGAACTCTTATAGAAGCTGCAAGAACCATGCTAGCAGATTCTGGTTTGCCACTGTCCTTTTGGGCAGAAGCTGTAAACACTGCTTGTTATGTTCAAAACAGAGTTTTGATCAACCCCAGACATCAAAAAACTGCTTATGAAATTTTGTTCAAAATCAAACCATTAATCTCATTTTTCAAAATCTTTGGCTGCCCATGTTTCATTTTAAATCTTAAAGATTCCATTTCAAAATTTGCAGCCAAAGTAGACTGTGGTTATTTTCTGGGATATTCTTCTACTGCTAAGGCCTACAAAGTGTTTAACACAAGGACTAAGACAATAGAAGAAACTTTGAATGTTAAGTTCAATGAACTTTCATCTCTGAAAATCCCTGCAAACCCTGCTGAATTATTTGATTTAGATAAATTCAAATTTGAAGATATCACTGTTAAAACTAACAATGCAGGTATTCCACAGTCTCCACAGCAAGATTACAGAACAGATGTTGTGATCCCCAGTCACTACAAAGTCTATTCTGCATCAGAGGAAGCAGCTGTTCAAAACAATTGTCAAAACTCTGCCACAGCTGTGTCAACCACTGTTGGCCAGTCCTATCCTCAAACCTCTGCCTCACCCCTCACAACCACTGACCTATCATCTGTTGACAAAAGTCAATCATCTGTTGACAAAAGTCAGTCAAGTTTCACACCACTTGGACCCATTCCTCCATTACCATTTCAAACATCTGATGGCACTACAGAAGTACCAACAGATGTTACACCAACAGAGTCACCAAACCTCTGTCCATCACCTCAAAATGCCATTGTTCCATATCAAGGAGATCTTATTTACTTAAGAGCTCATCCACCAGACCAAATCATTGGCAACATCAGAGAGGGTGTGCTCACAAGAAGCCAATCCTCAAATATCTGTCTTTTTGCAGGTTTCTTATCCCTCACACAACCTGTCAAGTACCAAGAGGCACTGAAAGACAACAGTTGGGTAGAAGCCATGCAAGAAGAACTCCTTCAGTTCAAAAGACAACAAGTATGGGAGCTTGTACCACTTCCTAAGGATGTTTGTCCCATAGGAACAAAGTGGGTCTTCAAAAACAAGACTGATGAAAGGGGTATTGTTGTCAAGAATAAAGCCAGGCTTGTGGTTCAAGGCTTCAGACAAGAAGAAGGAATAGATTATGATGAGACCTTTGCTCCTGTAGCTAGACTAGAGGCCATCAGACTCTTTTTAGCCTTTGCTGTCAACCACAACATAAAGGTGTATCAGATGGACATCAAATGTGCTTTCCTTTATGGCAAAATTCAGGAGGAGGTCTATGTATGTCAGCCACCTGGTTTTGAAGACACATTCCATCCTGACTATGTCTACAAGCTCAACAAAGCTTTGTATGGACTCAAACAAGCACCAAGGGCCTGGTATGAAACTCTTTCCACATTTCTCTTATCCATTGGCTTCACAAGAGGTAAAATTGACAAAACTTTATTTCTTAAATGGAAAGGGAAACACTTAATGATTGTTCAAATATATGTGGATGACATCATTTTTGGATCCACATGTAACCAAATGTGTGAAGAGTTCAGAAAACTCATGACAGCAGAGTTTGAGATGAGTGCCATGGGTGAGCTTCAGTGTTTCCTTGGTCTTCAAGTGAAACAACTGCAAAATGGCACATTCATTCACCAAAACAAATATGTAAAGAACTTATTAACCAGATTTGAGATGAATGATTGTAAGCCATGTAGCACACCTATGAGTACAGTCAAGCTGCTCACTATTGATGACAAGGATGAACTGGTTGATCAAACACATTATAGATGTATGATTGGGTCTTTATTATACCTAACTGCATCTAGGCCAGACATTATGTTTGCTACCTGTGTCTGTGCCAGATCCCAGGCTTCACCCAGAAAGTCAAACCTTATTGCTGTGAAAAGGATATTCCGATACCTCAAAG
This sequence comes from Ambrosia trifida, assembly GCA_028751855.1. Classification (NCBI taxonomy): domain Eukaryota; kingdom Viridiplantae; phylum Streptophyta; class Magnoliopsida; order Asterales; family Asteraceae; genus Ambrosia; species Ambrosia trifida. The sequence goes on along the minus strand of CM054129.1, from coordinate 126,494,040 downwards.
GTGCTCCCACACTTGGTATCTGGTATCCTGCTAATGGAAACATTGAGCTTTCAGGTTATTCAGATAGTGACTTTGCTGGCTGTCACACCACAAGAAAATCCACTTCAGGAGGGTGCCAATTTCTAGGGAATGCCTTAGTTTCATGGCAAAGCAAAAAGCAGGCAGCTGTTTCAACTTCAACAGCTGAAGCTGAATACATTGCTGCTGCAAGCTGTACAGCCCAACTCATGTGGCTTCAAAATCAACTATTGGATTTTGGGATAACTGCACTTAGGACTCCACTCATGTTGGACAGCCAAGCTGCTGAAAATATCATCAAGAATCCAGTCTCTCATTCCACTACCAAGCACATTGACATAAGACATCATTTTGTCAGAGACAGCTATGAAAAAGGTTTGATTTCTTTACACCATGTTCCAACAGAGGATCAGTTGGCAGATGTGTTAACAAAAGCTTTAGACACATCTACCTTTACAAATCTGATTTCCAGAATTGGTATGTTAAACATGGATTAAACAAATAAATTTTTTTTTAAAAACAATATAATAAAATGGTTCAGAAATTCAATTTTTTTTATAGCTGCTTGGTTGAAAAATCTGTTTATAACATCTGATCAGATAAAACAACCACTGTTTCATTCATATCCACTGTTGGTTGAAAAGTCTGTTTCAAAACATCTGATCAGATAAAACAACTGTTAGTTGAAAAATCTGTTTCAGAACATCTGTTCAGATAAAACAACTGTCCGCCTATATATCTATATACTATATTAAAAAAAAAAAAAAAAAAACCCAACGGTTGGATCCATCAGCTGTTTGTATCAGTTGTTTACCAAAACAGCTGTTCTCCACCAGATGTTACATCCATCAGATGATTGCCACGTCTGCTCATATAAGCAGAGGTTTGGCCACATCAGCGGTTTCATTGAGCCTATAAAAACCCTGTTTTACCACAACAGATGTTACACTGTCTCATTGTATTCAAAATACTGTAAACCGCCTTCTTCACTTTCAAACCCTTCATCAATCTTCAATCATTTTCACCTTCGAAATCCATTACAATGGATCTTCAAGCCAAAGCTACACACAATTGTCTCCCCTATCTGATTAAAACAGATGACAACACTCCATTTCATTCCACCATCGACATTTTTCTTAACTCCAAATACTTACCCATCCTAACCGCCAACGCCCCCATTTATCTGGATACACTCCAAGAATTTTGGTTGAATGCTGAGTTTTTACTACAAGACAAAAAGCCTACCTCCATTATTTCCAAAATTGGAGAAACCAGTATCGTCATTACCCCTGATATCATATCCACAACCTTCACACTGAATGACCTGGCAGGTAAGGATTCCTTTACTAAAACAGAGCTTCACACTGAGTTCCAAGAAAGAGGGTATGATGGTCAGATGACTGGATCAACTCTTTTCAAAAAGTTTTTCCCTCCAGTCATGAAATTTTTCTTCCATACTCTTCTTCTTTGTGTCTCTGCTAAGTCCACATCCTTTAATGAAATTCCATTGAGGATGCAATATCTGGGATATGCTATGTTGTCAAACTCTGACTTCAACCTTTCCCAGGGTTTGTTCATGGACTTGGTATCAAATGTGAAAGCAGTCAAGTCTGGGTCAAACAATGCTTTTCTTATTTACCCAAGAATTCTTAGTGTAATCTTACAAAAATTATTACCAGAAAAAGTTTTCAAAAAGGGTGCTGCTATGCAAATGAAAAGCTTAACTGATGAAACTTTCACAAGAATGCTGGGTGGAAGCACCCAAGAAAAAGTATCTAAAGTGTCAAAAGTTTCTAAAACACAAACAAAGAGGACAAAGGCAACAACTGTTGTCAAAACCTCTGTTGTTGAGCCCACTGCTCCTGGTGATCATGGCACTACATCCAGTGCTGTGAAACCCACACCAGCCACTTCCAAAAAGAAACATCCATCCACAAAAACCACCACTCAACCACAAATGAGGCTTCTGGATGTTGAGGTACCAGAAGAAACCTCTGTTGCACAACAAAAGCAACCTGAAACCACTGTTGTTACTTCCTCACAACAGTTGGACATACCTCCACCTGACCAAACTCCTCATGAATCCTCTCAAAAGGATCATGTTGTAAGCCAAGGGGACACACATCATGATGCATATGAGTCACTTGACCATATGTTCACAAGCCCCTCTCCCAGGGCTAATTCTCTTCTTACTCCACCACTCTCACCATCACATGTCCCACAAACAATGCAACCTCTGTTTGAAGCAATTGAAAAATCTCAGGAAGATCCCAGTTCCTCTCTTCCACCTGTCACTGAGAGTATACTCCAACAAGTGACTGGCCCTGAGAATATTCAATCTGCTATCCCACAAACAGAAGAGGAGGTTACACCACCTGGGTTCAATGAAACTCTAGGTGAGTTTTCAAGTGGAGCAGCCACTACTGATGTAGAGACCACTGTCTCACATCAGGATAGTGATTTCATAGCTAAGACTCCCTTGAAGGCAACAACTGTTGAAGCCACTATAGTGTCTCCAAAAACAGTTGGAAGTCCCTAGTACCAAGACAAAGGGGCATCTGATTCACCTATTAGGCCTGAATCAGGTAGAACTACCACTGGTAGGGACTCAGATGATCCTATTAATTTAGGAGATGGGTCAAAATACCAAGAATTGACGGACAGAGTTTCTGCTATTGAAACCTCTGTTGCTGACATCAAATCTGATGTCAAGCTTCTACTGAGCTCAATTGCAGATCTTTCCAAGAGTCAACCATCCACTGCTGATATAGCCAATGAGTTATGGAAATCCGTTTCCCCCATCATCATAGCTCACAGAAAATTGGCTGATCAGACACATGAAACCTACATGGCTGAGATCAGGAATATGGTAGATGCAAGGTACAAAGATACCCATGCTGATATCAAAGCCATCAAAGACCACCTGCTGAAGACTACTGGCTCTGCCCCTACCACCATCCTCAGGGATGAAACTGATGATGTTTTCACGGCTGATGATGCCAAAAAGGGGGAGAGTGGCAGAGATAGGCTACCAAAATTAGATCCTTTTGGTTGTCCTCCTTCTCAAAAAGGTCAAGCCAAGTCTGCCAAGAAACCAGAGTCTACCAAATCAGCTCCACAACAACAACAACAAGCAACACCAACAGCACCACCACCACAAACCACTGAAAAGAATAAGGCAGTAGATGACTCTGCAAACATAGAAGCTAAAAAGGCTGCTCAGGCCAAACAACAGAGGGCTGACACCTTGGAAGTAAAAGCAGAGTCATTAGTTGAACTCAAAAAGAAACAACAAAGGAAAACTGAAGATGTGGGATCCTCTAAAAGGATGAAAAGACCTGCCAAGCATGTTAGAAAACCACCATCTAAGTTGAAAACCTCTGTTGATAAAACCACTGCTACTGAAACCACTGCCACCCAAAACACTGAAACTACCCAAAACACTGAAACCACTATACCAACACACACACCTGAACAAACAACCACCAAACCTACATCACCAACCAAAACCCCAACATCTGCTGGTTCTTCTAAAAGGCCAACAGATGTTAATCCAACCACTGCTACCAAATCACCTTCACCAAAAATCATGTACACAAGGAAGAGAAAATCAACCTTTGTTGTGCATGATGAAAACATACACACATCACCAACCACCATTTCAACTGCCCAATCCACTCCTCCCATCACAGCCATTCCACTCACATCATTCTCACCACATACATCCAAATTCAAATCCCATAGACCACCACCAACCATTACACCATTGGTTGTTCAGTATCCCCTTGAACTTGATCTACTCAAGGGGGAATTACAATCCTTCTACAATACTGAACAACCATCTGAAAGATCCTTCCCATCTCTCCCAAACTTCCCTGTTCCCCTCAACATTGATACCTATCTAAAATACAAGGGTGAACAGGTGGATGCCATCATCAGGGAGAAATGCAAAGGGAAGGATGACAGGACTGCTCAGGGCATCCATTCAGCAGAGCTTAGCAAACTCAGAAGGATTGAAGACTTTGCTAAGACCCTGAGCAATTCCATGTCCACCATGCCTCTCAGTGTAGATTTGGAAAAGGAGGTAAGGGAATCCCTTCTTGAACAGATAATGGCAACCAAGCCTTACAAAGCAAACAAAAAGCAGTTCAATGGCTGGACTACTCATGCTTTGAGAGAAGAACTGATCAGAATTGAAGAAATGGCCAAAGACCCCAAAGCTAAAGTCTCCACTCCCAATTTTGGCAAAGGCAGAGACCCAGTCAGAGCCTTGAAATTCAAAAGGATGAGGCAGGAGATTGTAGCTGCCAATTATGGGGAGATGAGGTCTGTTTCCAGATGGTCAGAGCTAAGATTGGTTGAAACCTACAAAAGTCTGGAAGAGAATAGAAAGAAAGATCCCAGCCTTCCAAGAAAACCAATTTACACTGATGAGCCAATGATGAAGAGACCCCAACAGACTTTTAATCTGGACAGCTTACTTGAAACCTCTGATCTCACAGCTGCTGCAAGTAGACAGTTTAAAAAGCAGAAGGAGATGTCAGAGGAAGATCAAAGAAAGTTTGCTGATACATTTATCAAGGAAGGGCTCTTCAATCAAATACATTATTTCTCTGATCCCACAACAGAGAAACTCAGAGAACTCATTGGAAGACCACCTTCACCCAACTCATCAAGAATAAAGGTTCATCTCAGCAAATCCACTGACTCAAAAATTCTAAAGTGGAAGGTCAACATAGACAACCACGAATTGACATTGCTCAGGTCAGATGGAAAGGTTCAGAAGATCAGCATGGATGATGCTTACAGCCTATGTGCAGAAGATCACCAAGCACTGCTAAATCTGGATCTAGAAAGAGATGAAGAAGACCTATTTGCTTTGAACTTTGAACTACAATTCAAAGGTCAAATCAGAGAAAGTCTGATGAGAAATAAAGATCAATGAATAAAGCTGAGTTTTGGCATCATCTGTTCTAGGGGGAGATTGTTGGGTCTGCTGACCTGGAAAAGAACAGATGATTGGAAAGCCAAAATATGCTATCTATTTGATCCTTGAATAAACAGTTTTTACAACTTGCTTCTCCCAAAAGACTGCTGACCCTAACTACTGTTCTATCCAAACAACTGCTCAACAACTGCTGATATAAAGAACTGCTGAGGAAACAACTGATGAAGAACAACTGCTGACCAAAGGTCTGATGAAGAGCAACTGCTGATACAAGTACTGAAGACCAAAGCACTGCTGGAACCAACAGCACTTAAGCTCCAGCAGTGGATACAAGACCATCAGAGTTTATCTTTAACAGCTGTTTATTATCAGTGCTTTCAATGTAACAGTAGTTTGTATAGCAGATGTTTAAGTTTGTTATTCTGTTAGAGGTCACTGTCTTAGGTGACGTCAGCCTAGGTCATCAGTGGTTTGAGTCAGTCTATAAATAGAACAGTGCTTGTACTGTTCTATTGCATCACACACAAAACATTCTCTCTGACAAACACTGTGTGATCAGGCTGAGGGGGAGTAACTTGTACGATTGCAATCTTTGAATTAATGAAAGCATTCGATCTAAAAACATTTACTCTCTTGTTTTGATTTACAGTTTATTATTCCGCTGCACTTTCATTCTATTTTCATTTCATTATTACCATCATTTAGTTAAACAATCAAAACAAACAAACTCAGATCCTAACATAGACACACCAATTAACATAAAGCAAACACACATGAGAATTGCATTAAGTATAAGAAATTGAAACTTGATTAATATATAGGTACATGAGTCACCCCAAAGTAGTAAAACAGTAAAAAGGGGAAAGATATACTCACAGTTTGCGAAAGCGATCAAAATCCACCTAAGCGGTCGTGAGCTAAGTAATGGGAATTCCGAGGAATTCAACCTATAATGTGTAAGAATACTAATAAGGCAGTGTCTAAAAAGTCTAAGGTAACTAGGGTTTAAGGCATTAGGGTTTACTAAGTCGATTTGGGGAATTAGAGTTTTATGATAAATTGCATTAATGTAAAAGTTGTATGTCAAAAATAATATATCAAAGTTTGTAAATGTGGTTTAGGTAATATAATTATTACCAATTGAATATCTAGGTAAACATATGTTTTGACTAATTAAGACAAAATAATTTAGTTAATTACTTAAATTAATTATTGTAAATAAATACAATAATCATAAATATTGAAATAATTGGCTAGGAGTTACACATCGATCCAACAAATGCTAATAATGACTTTCAACATAAGAATGTTTCTATCTTATAGGAAAAGTAATTATAAAATAGATGTTTAAATAGTTCAATTAAATAATTGATTAATTATGTCTTATTTAAACGTAAATAAGACTAAAAATACATGACATGATCCAAAACTATTATTATTATAGGCAATAAATACCTTCTGATGTAAATAAATGAAATTAATTTTCCCATAGTTTTTATAAACTTATTTATATTTAAAATTGATTTAATAAGATTAAATCATGTTTAAATGATTAAAATAGGAAAATTAATAAAAATAAGTGTTTTCTGAACCAATAATTTTTATTTTAGTTCATTATGATTAAAAAATAATTTACCAAAAAGTGTGAGATTAAAATCATTAAAATTGAATTTTTAATCAATTAATTATGATTACAATAAATAAATTCAATAAAAATATGAAAATAAGGCATTTTCTAGAAAATACAAATATGATAATCTTCTTTAGAGTGTCAAGATGCTACACCTAAAATTTTATAATTTTTGGATCAAAATGAATTTATTATGAATATTTAAAGATATATACACATTATATATATTTTATATTAACCAAAAAAATAATAACAAAAAGGAAAATAAAAACGAAAAGTAATGTGGTCAGCATGGTCTCGAACCCGGACCTGATATGCAGAGGCACATAGCCTTAACCACTACACCATCACTTGTATTTGTGATTTTATCAAGAAAACAACTCATTTAACACCTATTGCAACCTACATCTTCTTCCCCAAATACTAGCCAAGAACCCTAAGCTTAATCCCAAAATCAATCATCCCAATCGTGGCTTATAACCACAAGGAATCATGGGGCTTTTGATCCTAGACACCAAACAAACAAAATAGCAACAAGTAATTAAACTCACAATGTGTATATGAGCGAAACGAGTATAAGAGGCCGCGACTTTGAAGAAAATAAAGAACAATCTTCTGTTCATGATTAGGCTATGTTTTTCATGGGTTTACAATTTGTAAAGACTAAGGAACGAAATGAAACAACCAATTTATAGTGTTGAATGAAAAATGATGTTGTTTAGACTCGATATTTAAGTTCGACAGTTTCACAATAAAACTCATGATTAAGTCTTGATTAAAACGTAATTAAGACGCTTATAATTATTCGAAACCGATGGATGGTTATGAAGAAACATAAAAGATGTTACAACACATTAAAACCAGGTTTTTAAGGTTTCCATGTTTGGCAATTTTGGTCCCTCCACATTTAACTAGATTAGATTATTAGAAAGCTAGGTAAATATTCCCTTTATAAAAAGTTAACTTGGTTAACTAACTTAACTTAAAACTTTTTAAAACTTTTTAGAACTTGAATTTTTTTTATAGAATCTTTTACGAATACGTTTCAACATACGCATTTGATTAAAATTTATACCCGATCCATAATAAATATAAATGATAAAATTTTAGTTCGCTCTAAAATTGAATTTGAAAATGACGAAACTTACAGGGACTATACTGGAAATATTTGAACGACTATTATTGTCAATCAGTTGTAAGACGAGGGTGACAGATGTCACACCAACAACCTTCTTCGGTTAAAAATATTGTCGTTTTAGACTTGGTGGCGCTAGCTTAGGAGGAGAGTGTTTCAAAACATCTTGGTTGGTCTATAAGTGGCATCAAGGCGGGTGCTTTTGTTCCATCTTTGAATAGGACAGTGGGAGTGGTCGGAAAAGAGAATGGTAAGACCTAGGGGATAACTTTCAATGCTCGATCCAGCCGTTGGGTGAAAAAAAGTGTTAAAGCGTCAAGGTTTAAGGTTGGGTCGTGGGTGGAGGCAGTGTGGAGCCTCTTCCCACATGAAGGATATTTTCGTTATCTACATAGTTATTTGTGATTAAAACTATGAAAGTTTATACACTTTAACATAGTTGATGTATTGTTATCTTTAGAAATTGTTTCAGTCTAAAAGAAATTCTTGAAGAAAATATTGGTTAGGGATTACGCTCCAATTCAAGCTCTAGTTTGAACTGCATTAATCTATTGACCGTCTTTGACCTTTTTCCAATATTAACCAGGAACCAGAAACTGATAACCAAACCCAAATACCATATCTCACTAACGATTACACTCCAATTCAAGCTCAAACTGATATTTGTTTACAGTTGACATTTTGTTGCTATTCTCATTTGACAAAATTTGACAGTTATTTAAAAGTATAACCAAGTCCGAAATGCCATAACTCACCAGACATATTATATAACAAAGCGTTGTGATTATCCCATATATATTAACTTACCTCTAGATATAGCTTCAAAATGGAATAAAGGCCATTTTGTCTGTTACCGATCATCATAACTTTGTAGTTAGTCCACCTGTAGTGGAAGTGCCAAATGGTGTTATACAAAAAAATAACGCCCCCCACACCATTACGAGGGGCGTTATTTTGCAAAAAGGGGCTCAGGCGTTGTATTATAACGCTAGTTTGATCTTTGCTTGACCAATAGAAGAAGGACACCTCATCTCAGGTTTGTTTTTTTATTTTGTTTTTTTTTTAAATAGCGTCCCCCCCCCCCCCCCCAATTTGTTTCCCCCACTACACCCCTATTTTGAATTAAACCCCCATGCTGACTTAGCTGCCACGTGGACCAATCAGAATCAGGGGCGTTATATTTAACCCCTTCCACTACACATGGTCTTAATAAGTAACATGTTGAGTTAGCTAATCAAAGTTCTCTAAAAGCTCTAAAATCTAAATGCACTCCTTCCACCATGCTCGAATCTGTCAGGTGCAAACATTTAATGAGCGCATAAACGGAATAACAATATCGTGGCAATATGGTAAAGCAAAAAATGCAATTTGAATTCCTAAGAAAGGTACTTGACACTTGGAGTACTCAAACTTAATTAACATCATTCAGGAAACAGATACACATATGACTAAGGTCTTAACACACCATATGGGTTATCCATCTTGGTTCAAGTACGAAAAATCCAGATTACTTTTGACTTAATAACGTGTATATTCATATTATTTAGTTCTCAATCCACACCTTGCTTGTACGCTTCAAAAGCAGAAGTAAAAAAGGCTGATCAAAGGAGAAGTAGTGTTTCCATGTAGGAATACACGTAACATGAAAATGGCCTTACATTAATCCCAAGATTACTGATGGATTTATAGTATGGATCATAAGAAGCAAGTGTTCTATCGAAGCCATGATGAGCTCGTAAAGTAACTTCAATAATAGGTTCACCAGTCTTCCTAAATCCCTTTAGCCGAAGTAGTGATACATCAGGTGAGCGATTACAAATAGTGTAGAGCTTTTTAAACGATTTTAGAATACCATCCTCCATAATCCATACATCATAAACTAGTTGTTGGTAGGCCTCTACACCGTGTTTAATCACAGCAAGGGACTCGCCTAGCTTAAACATTGAGAGAGTAGCATAGCCATGGGCTAAACTATCCGGAAGTTCTACCTCTCTAAATTCTTCGCTTGTCATGTCAAATGAAATAATCGAATTACAAAACCCATGAGGCCTATCACAAGCAAGCCAATAAAGACACCCATCTACAACCACCGGATCCCAGTCAGTATAAATAGATTTACATGGGAAATTGGTGCCATACGGACTTCTCCAGACCCTTGTGCTTAATGTAAAAACCTCAACTTTCCAAGGGATATTAATATCACATTTAGTAAATGTAATCTTGACAATCTTAGGGTCCATGGTCCGACGACAAACCCCAAAGCCTACAAGGGTTCGACGCGTGTGGCCATGTATGACACAAGGGACAACGAAAGTAAGCGTTTTTCTAATGCATGGATTGAAAATAAGTACCCTGGCAGTTCGAGGGGTGGGAGCATTAAGGCTATAGAAACACAACAATCCGTGAGAGCCGCCGATTATGTCTGGATATTGAACCAATTCGGGGAGACTAAGCCAAACTCTCTATGTGGGGAAAGTATTATTATTATCATCAACAACTGAAACATATTTTTCATCACTATTAACTGGATCCTTATACCTTACAAGTAGATGTTGGTGTTGGCTGGTGTAATGTTTAATAAAATCAGAGCTGTGGATGAGAGACTTATATGATTTGGAGACGGATCGGAATCGAAGCAACGATTTGACAGGAAGTCTTTTCATGATTTCCGATTGGATTTCGAATGGTATGTGCTGTGACATTGCGATTTGGATTATATATGATTCAAGGGTTTATAGAGTTATAAAGAGATATGAAATCGAACATTACATGCAGATGATATGTATGCGTTATGTATAATAGTAGGATTGCCCGCGCGTTGCTGCGGGTATTTTTTTGTCATCTAAGGGTGTGCATGGGTCGGTTTGGCTTGGTTCGGTTTTTACAAAAAAATCATAACCATTACACTCGTATATCATGAAAAGAATTACCGTTCGACGGGTAATTTCATGTCCTCGGTTTGAACTGTGCTAGAAAGAGTTATCTATTTTCTATAACTTCTTCCTTTTATTTTCTTTTGTTTACTACTTTTTGTACGCTGAATTCTAGTTGTTAGAAGGAACAATCTTATGACTTATGAAACATGCTTTGTCTTATTTTCTGTTAATGGAGTTACTAATTATCATATTCGTAAATCTAATGTAGATGAAATTCAAAAACAACTAAACAACTATTTGTACCTAAATCTAATATAGATAATAGATCAATATCACAATTAATTGGTGCTTAATTTTATAGTCTGATGTAGATCAATAGCACAACTAAATGGTGTTCTAATTAAAAAAGAGCATGTTATATAGATTATACACTAACAGTTCACCTTATACTAACTACTTTGTTTAAATTAAAACGTGAAACATAACCCCAAATAAAAAGTTTTTCAAATGAGTTATGTCAAAAAAATACAAAAGTTGAGATCGACCCATTAAATTATGAATGAACAATGAAGAAGATCATAAGCTATATTAACATCACCAATTACAAACTAATAAGATGGATTAAACCACAAGAATGTATCAAAAAGTTCTTAACCTTTGACACCATTCTTTTATTTGCTTCATCTAGTTCTAGATTCTTTTTCTACAACTTTGTAGCCGTGATACGAATCCGAAAATATCACTCTGCAACAAATGAACCAAATAAGATTTTAAGCATATAAGAAGGCTTCACGAAGTACATCAAGATTTCCACAACACTCGAAGCTGAAGTCTACCCCACCTTCTGTCATCTCTCTTATTTTATGTATGAGTTCAGTGAAAATTTTATTAACATTAAATTACATCATCATAATGCTTAATCATATGAATACTATGATAACAAATGTTTAGAAAAGGATAAGAAATTTAATATATACATACATGTGCTACATACTTACCTCATAGTTACAAGATCCCTTGGGTTTATAAAGTTAGTCATGCCCAATGTTTGGCCTGTCATAATAAATAAAAGTTAATATGTTGATCGGGTATTTAGTAAATGCATTCCATTACACCAATATGGCTAAGCGATACTCTTCGTTTGAGCTTTGTTGCAACTCTAAAGATTTAATTTGGACTCCAAAATTTATTTACAATAAATTACTTTAATTATAATTAATTATTCAACAAAGATGTAACCTATGAAAAATATTAATGAAGGGCTAAATATTAAATCAATTTTTTCTTGGAAAAAAATAATATGGATCTTAATATATGTTTTGTAGCTTGCATGTGGTATAAGTTGGTTGAAACATATGCCACATGAAGGAAATGTCTACGCAAACTTTTCCAAGTTTAGTGAGACACACCTTAAGAACCCATAAACATTAGAACGCCTAACGTGTATATACTTGGAAATACAAAAAAAACACAAAAGTTGAGATCGAATCATTAAATTATGAATTAAGCTTAACAATAAACAAGATCATAAGTTATATTAACATCACCAATTACAAACTAATAAGATGGATTAAACCACAAGAATGTATCCAAAAGTTCTTAACCTTTGACGTCAGTCTTTTATTTGCTTCATCAAATTCTAAATTCTTTTTCTACAACTCTTGTAGCCGTGAAACCAATCCGCAAATATCACTCTGCAACAAATGAACCAAACAAGATTTTAAGCATATCTTAAATACTCATGCCTTGACCATTATTAATCAAGCATGTTTTTTTTTTCATTTTTTGGTTGCAAATCAAAACATCTGATAAGAAGCACAACAAACACCATTATAGATTAACCTACACCTAAATTAAGCCCTAATTAGAAGGAAAAACCCAACTAATTTCATAAAAATCCTCTATCCAAAATGTGAAAATTCCATAAAACATACATGATCACTTCACAAACAATTAAACAAACGCACAAAGTACCTCTAAAAACATACTAAATGATTAAAAAACAACAGATTCATCGAGTTCACGAAATACCTCTAAAAAGGTTCAATTGAACAACATGAATTTGAGGCCTGCGATTTCTAGGATTGACAATCAGAATCATAAAATGCTTGTGGAATGTCAGAACCGATAGTAGATGTTTGAGTTGGTGGATTAAAGGTGAATATTATGATTCAAAATGATGATTTTATAGTTGTCATCAAATTAAATTGAAACAGTAATTTTTCATCAATGGATCATTGATTTCTTGGAAGGTGAAAGGTGGAAGGGTATTATGGGGATGAGATTTTAGTTTTTAACTAAAAACAAAACACAAAATTACTATCATAACCTCCAAAGTGTCTTAATTGTCACAACTATGCCTATTATACCCTTAAATTTATTGCTTAAATATGTTGTACATGTTGCTTCTTAAGTTGTATGGAAATGAAAATGACAATGTTGGCCATCACTCCTCCTTTATAATGCATTATAGATTATAGATTATAGATATTAAATCAACATTTTGGACTTTGGGCTTAAATACTTAGCCCAACTATTTGTTAGTTTAATTTAGGCCTAATTCATATTAAAGCAAAAAAAGTAGGGAACCTCATCCGAATGCAAACAAATAAGTTAGAAGTGTTGCATGTAGAGGTGATAAAAAAAACCGGTTCGGGAACCGAAACCGGTAAAACCGACCCAAACCGAAACCGGTCAAAACTGGTTTCACGTGAAATCGGTACTAAAAAAGTCTCAAACCGAACCGAAAACCGGTCAAAAGAAACCGAAACCGAACCGAAACCGGTACACAAACCGGAACCGAACCAAAACCGGTATCGCTAAAAACCGTTCGAAACCGGTAAAAAACCGAAACCGGTTTAAGAAAAATACATTTTTGGCCATAAACATAAACAAAACTTTGTTTTTTTTTTGTATTAATATTCAATTTTCTTCTTTAAAAAACCTTAAAAGTTATCAAAAGTTAAATTTTATGTAATTTATACGATTTTAAAAAGTGCGCGAAAAAACCGATTAAGTACCGAAACCGAAACAAACCGAAATCAAAACCGAACCGAAACCGGTCTCCGAAACCGGTCTCCGAAACCGGTCTTACGAATCGACAAAACCGGTCCAAAACCGAACCGGTTTGAAACCGAAACCGGTTCAGCCAGGAACCAGTACTGTAGCAAACCGGTTTGGAACCGAAACCGGTTCGGCAAAAAAAAAAACTCGGTTTGCTCACCTCTAGTTGCATGGTTCATTTTGGGTGTGTGTGTTACGGGCAGTGGCGGATCTAGACCAAGATTTCAGGGGTAAAGTTACATAATTTTCACGGGTAACGTAATACAAAACACGTACAAAAATTAAAAATACATTACGCCAAAAAAGTTGAGGGGTAACGGACGTCACTAGATCCGCCCAGGTTCCGGGAGCAACTGGGTGTAGAATCAAAACTATAGTCACCGGTTAACCCGAACAATACCAATCGACTCTAGTAAATTAGATCGTCAAGCTTTTATAAAAACTTATTAGAGATTAGTTATAGAAGAAAACGATAATAAAACAAAATAGTTAGTAGTTAGAGCATTCACAAAAGATTTCCTATACTATCGCCATCACAACTCCAAATTGCGTCTTTGATTTCTTTTTGTGATAAAGGGGTAATTAGCATGCTCGCTTCGTTTAAAAAGAGTAAAGATGAGAAGGGGCATTTGATCTTAGGTCTCATGTTTCCGGCTCCATAATTTGGATTACAAAAATAAGGTTGCTTCATAATACTAATTTTTCTACTTGTTTTTTTTAAAGGATATTACACACTTATAACCTCTCGGGTAGAGATGTAAACAAAACTTTGAAAGAATGTTATACCCTCTCGGGCAGAGATGTAAACAAGCCAAGCCGCATAAGATACTTTGATCATTTTGACTCCTGATCAAAGACTTTGACCATCATTGAATAGAGTTATGATCAGAAGTGTGAATTTCTAACACAACGCAAACCTAACATGAAATTTGCGGGTTTTGGTTTAGCATAAACGGGTTCAGGTAAACCCAAATGGGTTGGAGGGTTGACCCGTTTAACCTATTTATATTACATATTTTGTCTATATTTTATGCCAGAACGACTTCCAAATACACCCAAGCACCTGTAAACTATACCAAACATTACCTATACTAGGCTAGGGACATCGTGTACTAGCAGACTCCCCATTGGACCTAGCTAGTATGATTACAATGACAAACTTCTGATTAACCTAGCCAACGACCTATAGTGACCTATCACTAGCTGGGGACATACAAATGGTGCACTTACAAATTCCATTGAGATTTAACAAAATTTTTTTTTTAACTCCACTAGTGATTTGGACTAACCGTGTATGAAAAATACAAAACTACTAGGACTGTTCGTGAAAAAAAAAAAGAAAAAAGAATAAAGAAAAAGAGTCTAGAAATTAGAAATTAAGGCCATAAGTACGACCAAACCATAGAGACCATGTTTGTAATTATATATTGCCTTAAGAATAAAACTCAAGTTCACTTATCTATTACTATATTACAATCCAATTGAGAAGACTCTTCTAAAATACCCAAAAGTTAAAATGTTTTTTTAGTTTAATGCATAATTTACGACCATAAAATGGTGGGTGGTGGTAGTGGTGGTGGACAGTGGTGGGTGGTGGTAGTGGTGGTGGGTGGACGGTGGTAGGTGGACGGTGGTGGTGGTGGACTGTGGTGGTGGTGGGTGGTGGTGGTAGTGGTGGTGGACGGTGGTGGTGGTGGTGGACGGTGGTTGTGATGGTGGTGGGTGGTGGACGGTGGTGGGTGGTGGTGGTGGTGGTGGACCGTGGTGGTGGTGGGTGGTGGTGGTGGACCGTGGTGGTGGTGGGTGATGGTGGTGCTGGGTGGTGGGTGGTGGTAGTGGTGGTGGACGGTGGTGGGTGGTGGTAGTGGTGGTGGGTGGACGGAGGTAGGTGGTGTAACATCGCGAATTTCCCCTAATTTTTTTTTGATAAAAAGAATGTATTGTTTTAAACAATATATGTTTTAAATACCTTAAACTAATAATTATTTGTATCTCGACACTTTTGTACGTTTTAAAAATATTTTGAGTCACTTTCGGGCTTATATAATCATATTATGAATTTAGAATAATATAGTTTTAGGGAAATAATTGCCAAAAAAAAGATTTGTGTGGACCGGGACTCGAACCCGCGTCCACAGCCAACCAACACACAGTGACAACCAACTGAGCCAACTACCATCTTGTGTAGTATTTCAGAAGAAAATAAACTTAACACATTCCTTAAATTGATTAGTCAAAGTCTTAGTCAAACAGTCAAAGTCTTAGTCAAACAGTCAAAGTCTTAGTCAAATAGTCAATTCATCATAAAACCTTACTTTATGGTGTTGACCAATTTTAATGGCTAATTGACTCCAAAACTAGTATAAAAACCCACCTATGACCCATTATACTTTGCACCTCTAAATCGATTGTTTCAATCCGATTAAACTTTCCCTCATACCTTTCTTCTATAGTCTATTACTTCTACAATTAAAGCTTTGATTATAAGCTCTTGTAATTGGCGAATTGGAAGCTTGATATTCTTTCTTTTTTTCGTTTTCTTCAATTTGGACTAGCTACGTTGTTGAGTCTTTGGGATTCACCTCGCATACATTCACAACACATTATTCTATTTTTTTTCACGAGACATAACATTTTGCTAAGGTGAGTTTTACATAGCCCCTTTTCTATTTATCACCGTTTTTGGGGTGAAACATGTTACAACATTCTATATGCAATTCAATCATCAAAGTGTCGATGTGTTTTTCTATGTTGCTTTATGTCTTGAACATGACTAGGGTAAGCACAATTCTAGCATAATCATTAACATTGATCAGCCGACGGTATACATTGATAGATCTATTGGACTGACAATCCCACCCGGATACGTGCCTCCTACAAAGGTAGCGTGGGTGTTTGTTATCGCATAACATAATCGAGTGAACCATGAGCGTATGGGATGGACCACAATATAACAGTCACAAGGGTTGATTATGCACTCGATTTACTTCTAGTATGTTTTCACATATGGACTAGACTTGCCATGACACTTGAATTGTACAAGTTTTATTCGATTATCAAAACCTATGTAATTCTCACCAACTTTTGTTGACCCAAAAATATTTTCAAAATTAACATGTTTCAGGTAACAATGAAGCTGAGGCTTTGAGTATGCATGAGGAATTATCATGAAGTTTTTGTTTGAAGTTATTTGAAGTTGTTGCTTTATTTGATATCATGTATTTGGATTTCTAGACATCATTTCATTTTGGATATTTATGTTATGAATAAATTATTTAAAATTTCAATTTATACCATGTGCTACTGAAACAATCATCAATACGTGACATCCCGATGTTTCCGCCATCGGTTGGGGTGTTACAGATTGGTATCAGAGCCATGGTTATAGGGAATTAGGTTATTAGAAAAATAATCTAGTCTATAACCATAGGATTTTAACTAGTACTTGCTTCTTTTACTTTCAACCTTACTTGCTTCTATTCTCTATCTCCCTCCTACTTCTTATCCCTACTTTAGTCCCTACAAGAAGATTGTTCTCCATCACAAGATCTACTCTTAGACTAATAGGACAAATCCTCAGGTTTAGCCTGAACCACCTTGAAGATCTCGTCGAAGTTCTAAATTTTAATAACGAACACGTGCAATCTGGAAGGGTGAACGCCTGTATTCTGAGTTTTCTGTCTAGGACTGGCATTGCGCATAAATCCCAATCAGACGAGGGACCCGGATGCCTACCTGGGAATTCTCGGGATGAGTGTTCACTTATAGGCTAAAGCATGTCTTCACTATGTTATTAGAATCTAGAAGTTTTGATAAGTCAACGTTTTCGTTTATTCGTTTTAATTAATGAATAAATGATTACACTCACTTTCCTTAAACTAAGCTCTAAAATCTCAAAATTTTACAGCTTAAATCAATCTCATTTCATAACCATCTATGGATTTCACAATCACACTTCACCTTACCATCTTAGCCACTTTTTAAATATTCAACACCCTACCCAAATCATATTATTTCATTTCTCCACATGTTACTTATTTTAAAAAAAAAACTATAACCTCATACCTTAGCACAAACTAAAGATTTCTAAATCCTGTTGTATTTTCATTACCTAGTAACTTTACAAAGTACATTTTTTTTTGTCAAAAGATGTCCTCGAACTTAAATTCAATTGTTTATTTATTGACGTAACAAACGATTTTCTATATAATGCTTTAAACTATTAAAAATCACTTAATAGAACCTTGATCTTCAAAACCTAATGTCATGTTTGAAATCTCCAACTAACGGGAATATTTTAATCAAAGCCCACTTAGCTTGTACTATTTAACAACTTTTGCTTTATGTATAAAACCAATTTTGAAAATAAGATTTTTTTTCCATAGGAATAATATCTAGTCTCTAAATTCTCCATCGACACTCACTCATTTTCAACTTGTTCAAATTTTTACAATATTTGGCATATACCACAATCATGTTTTCTTATACACTTGATTATAACCTTTGATCCAAACGCCAAAATTTACACTGCTACATAATCTCCTTACTATAAAATAAACTCTTTATAAACTATCTTCACATTCACTATCTCTCACAACCTTGATTCTGCTTCAAGATTTTTCATCATCCTCTCAAGAACTAAATTCATATCCTTCACCTTCTCACACATGAGCTAGTTACCCATGATAACCAAACTATTGAAACTTGATTGTGTGTTGCATCAAACATAATCCTTAGTTATACATGAGGATTCGATTATCTACCATATTTAAACATTTGATACTAGAAATCATGGAATATAAACTATTTGCTATAGACACACCTAGAGTCATTAACCTTGTCTAGGACAACACTATTACAACTCGCATGCTATGCTTGATACTTGATTGTTTATATGTACATATTATCAATTTGCAATTTATGTGTGAAATAATTGGTACACTTAATCAAACAACTGGTAGAGGATGAAGTACTTGCTCAACAGTTAGTTGAGTACCAAATAACCTACTCAACGATTGGTAGAGGTCATCATGCCTGCTCAACAGTCGGTAGAGGCCCTACAACCTGCTCAACGACTGGTAGAGGCTATCGCACCTGCTCAACAATCGGTAGAGGTTCTTACTCACTGACTGGTAGAAGTCTTTTTCCTACTCAACAGTTGGACTCATTTTTGGATACATTGTAAACGATTCAATCACAAGGTTATTTTGCATTACTTACATGTGTGTTTAGAGTCATAGAAGGACACAGAACCCTAATGTAAGGTAAATTGGTGATTGCGGTCCGGAACGTAATCATGAATTTACAGGTACGTTAAGGTAGTGTGAAATTCTAATAAGGTTTTAGTAGTTCATTTGGTTTTCATATAGCCAATCAATTCATGCATTTCTTATAAGATTCCTAAAACATAAGTTTAGTATTTTGCTAGATTCTTATGCTTCTTGCTACTTCAGACGAACCTAATCCAATCCTTAAAACTCACATCTCAAACCTCTTATCCAAATTATTCGAAACAAATTATTCTATTACCTATAAATTCATGTCGTGCCTTAACCCAAACCACAGCTGCCTTAATTTCTACCTAATCAACCTCAAACCTGTGTTTTTAATAACTTCGAGACGAAGTTTCCAAAAGTAGGGGAGACTGTAACATCGCGAATTTCCCCTAAATTTTTTTTGATAAAAAGAATGTGTTGTTTTAAACAATATATGTTTTAAATACCTTAAACTAATAATTATTTGTATCTCGACACTTTTGTACGTTTTAAAAATATTTCGAGTCACTTCCGGGCTTATATAATCATATTATGAATTTAGAATAATATAGTTTTAGGGAAATAATTGCCAAAAAAAGATTTGTGTGGACCGGGACTCGAACCCGCGTCCACAGCCAACCAACACACAGTGACAACCAACTGAGCCAACTACCATCTTGTGTAGTATTTCAGAAGAAAATAAACTTAACACATTCCTTAAATTGATTAATCAAAGTCTTAGTCAAACAGTTGATGTGTGTAAATGTATATATATAAATAACACAAGTTCTAATTAAAACGACTCACCTAAAAACTACACACGCACGACAAGTGTACCGGTCGCAAAGCAGTAAACAGATAAGATCGAGTATCGAACCCAATGACGCGAATGCAACTCTAGATCACAACCTCTACCGAATACTAGCCTAAATAAATATATACTTAAATGGGGGGTATTTTAAACTACTAATTATAAACTTAGAAGGAACTAAATATAAACAAAATAACCTTAAGTGCTTATACAAACCTAGTAACTTGGAGAAATCAGATAGGACGAAGGCTGGTTACTTAGGTAAAATCCCTAGACACTAACAATAAATCCTGAATCTGGTAATGAACTTGAGACCCTATTCTTACCTAATAAGCCTCCTATCAAAGATAGCTCACTAGACTCAAGGCGGGACAAGTGTAGAAATGCTAAGATGGATCCGGATCGCCCTAGCGTACCAAAATCCCACAGAAATCAGATTAAAACCTCTCTTGGATTAAAACCCTCAAACTATGAAGCAGACTTAAACTTTACTGAAAAAACCTAGGAAAACTCTAAACACGAACAAGTAGCGACTCCCGCCCTAGCGCTTGCTAACTACCGAACAATGCCTAATTAGTTACCTAACAATCTCGAGTTAGATTTCTCACCCTCAAGAATGGACTGCACGTCTTAGTTAATTTATTATATTAGTTTGTTATACTTGTGTCGTACTCCAACTCCAAATACTAGCACGCTAACCTAAGTTGACGAACTAGATTGATTTCTAGACCTAGGGGGTATCTCTACATGCCTAGCTCCACAAAACCAATAAACAAACTTCAAATAAAATTAACACCAACACACATATATCGAATCCAACAATAAAATTAAAATCATGTAATTCTAAACATCAAGATTAAAAACCAAAAATCATTAAATACTGCATAAAACGTGTCTAGTTCATAAACCTAAGCAACCATGAAAATATTTAGTTCATAATTAAAATCAGAAACATAGTCAAAAAGTTTCGAAAAGCAATGATAAACATGTCTCTAAAAATATAAACGAAGTAAACAAACCACCGGGTCTTCAAATAATTAATCTTTAGTGCAGCCAGGACCTTCTCCCCTTCAAAATATCCTCCAAAACACAGCAGCTCCTAAAGTCGTTCAAAGCAGCTTCTTCGTCGATTGAATGTGGCCGTCGAATGAATAAAATAATTATTCTTTTTGGCTGTTCGAAGAATAATAATCCTCCCCCATAAAATTGCTGCCGTCGTTTTATTAATATATATCCATATGACCGACATTGTTATTTTATTTAGCTTTAGGTTGGGCCGAGCCCAAGACTTTGTGTGTGACAAAAGTCACGTTTCACAATCTTATCATTTCATTATTTTCCTTTGACAATGCTTTGCTTCAGCCTTCACATTCACATGATGGACTTTAAAGTCCATTGTATTCTTTTCTTTTGACATATGACATATTATTATAACTTTATGCTCACGTATCAGGTTTTTTTACTTGACCAATGTTGCTCGTTTAAGCTCCAATGTCCATGAATACATGCTCTCTAGTGTTCGTGTCTCAATTAAAATTCTTTCTTTTTAAGCTCACTTTCTACAAACACCTATAAAATAATAAAATAAATAAATAAGTACTAAAAACTAATAAAAACTATACAATGATAAAAATAGACAAACAAACGAATACACGCATAAAACTACTAAAAACTATATACAAGACTCAATTATTACTCAAAATACATAGGAGAATAGATGTGTTTTACGACACATCAACAGTCAAAGTCTTAGTCAAACAGTCAAAGTCTTAGTCAAATAGTCAATTCATCATAAAACCTTACTTTATGGTGTTGACCAATTATAATGGCTAATTGACTCCAAAACTAGTATAAAAACCCACCTATGACCCATTATACTTTGCACATCTAAATCGATTGTTTCAATCCGATTAAACTTTCCCTCATACCTTTCTTCTATAGTCTATTACTTCTACAATTAAAGCTTTGATTATAAGCTCTTGTAATTGGCGAATTGGAAGCTTGATATTCTTTCTTTTTTTTGTTTTCTTCAATTTGGACTAGCTACGTTGTTGAGTCTTTGGGATTCACCTCGCATACATTCACAACACATTATTCTATTTTTTTTTCACGAGACATAACATTTTGCTAAGGTGAGTTTTACATAGCCCCTTTTCTATTTATCACCGTTTTTGGGGTGAAACATGTTACAACATTCTATATGCAATTCAATTATCAAAGTGTCTATGTGTTTTTCTATGTTGCTTTATGTCTTGAACATGACTAGGGTAAGCACAATTGTAGCATAATCATTAACATTGATCAGCCGACGGTATACATTGATAGATCTATTGGACTGACAATCCCACCCGGATACGTGCCTCCTACAAAGGTAGCGTGGGTGTTTGTTATCGCATAACATAATCGAGTGAACCATGAGCGTATGGGATGGACCACAATATAACAGTCACAAGGGTTGATTATGCACTCGATTTACTTCTAGTATGTTTTCACATATGGACTAGACTTGCCATGACACTTGAATTGTACAAGTTTTATTCGATTATCAAAACCTGTGTAATTCTCACCAACTTTTGTTGACCCAAAAATATTTTCAAAATTAACATGTTTCAGGTAACAATGAAGCTGAGGCTTTGAGTATGCATGAGGAATTATCATGAAGTTTTTGTTTGAAGTTATTTGAAGTTGTTGCTTTATTTGATATCATGTATTTGGATTTCTAGATATCATTTCATTTTGGATATTTATGTTATGAATAAATTATTTAAAATTTCAATTTATACCATGTGCTACTGAAACAATCATCAATACGTGACATCCCGATGTTTCCGCCATCGGTTGGGGTGTTACAGGTGGTGGTTGTGTTGGACCGTGGTGGTGGTGGTGGGTGGTGGTGGTAGTGGTGGTGGGTGGTGGTAGTGGGTGGTGGTGGTGGTGGTGGGTGGTGGTGGACCGTGGTGGTGATGGACGGTGGTGGTGGTGAACGGTGGTGGTGGACGATGCTAGGTGGTGGTGGTGGGTGGGTGACAGTGGTGGTGGTGGTGGTGGTGGTGGTGGGTGGTGGTGGTGGTGGGTGAGGAGAAGAGAAGAGGAGAAGACTTTTGAAGACCTTAGAAGACTTTGGTCCAAGTCTGCACCAAGAAGAGGTCAGGAAGAGCTTTTGGAGTGAAATGTCTTCCGAAAAACAAACAGTCTGCCCGCCCCAAACGTCTGCCCGCGTCTGCGCGACGCAGACAAAAGAGGTCAGAAGTGCTTTTGGGAGAAAAACAAACACCACCTAAGTGTCTAATTATGTTAGACTCTTCATCCCCCATTGCCTTTTGTATATATTAGAGACTTTTGTGTCATATATGAGACATGGGAAAATACACATAAGAATATACATGAGAAATATTCACTAAGAAACTCTTGAAACACTCATAACTCTAGAGTAGCAACCAAATATTGATTATTTTCAGGCAAGTGTGATAGTCCGGCAGTGCACCATCGTCACTGTTTCGAACCGGTGTACCCTGGGAACAGACGAAGAATCTGTTTAAGGGAATTGTGTCAAATACAAGCCCGGTTCCTTTTTCTTTGATTTCGTTTTCTGTTAAAGTTCATTGCAGAAAGTACAAGGACTTGGAAACATGTGAGGTTCATGTATGAAAGGCATTGCGACGATTATTATGTAAGTTTTCCAACAAACTTAAACAGATTAGTAAAACAGACTTTCGTGTAGATTAGGAACCAATCTGTAAACCTTCTTCTTAAGGACCTTTTGGTTCGCGAAAGTTTGTAAATATTTTCTTTTGAAATATGTTGTGGTACATTGAATCGGATTAAATTTGTGATTGGAGTGAAATCTTTAATCCGAATATTCATGGTTTTTTGGGTTCATGGGTTTTGTGTCGTGTTTAGATAAACCGGATTAGTAACATATATTTAGACGTTTTGAAATACTAAAATTCTAATGAGAGTATTAGAAAAGTCATAATATTTGTAAACCCATGAAAAACATTTGATAATATTTTCTTTCTAGTAAGCATATTAGAAAGACAATTTCAAAGTATTTGAAATGTTTACATTTTCTAATAAGAGTATTGGAAAATTAAAAGGTTTCGAAATAGAAGGTTTTGAAACATATATTTCTAACAAGCGTGTTAGAATCGACGACGTTGAAAGAATAACGTGTCATGAAAAATTTCTAATAAGCGTATTAGAAATAATTATTTACAAAATCAAAAGTTTAATTTTTAAACTTATATATTTATTTTTGTAACGAGCGTGTTAGAAATTGATGATTTTGTAAAGGCAAATAAGATGTTTATATTTCTAACGAATGTGTTAGAAAAGACTATTGTACAAAATACACAAACGGGTTAGAAATGATTATTTTGGAAAATAATCAACATTGAACCAGTTTGGTTAAAATTCGACAGTTTCGAACGAGCGAGTTTGAAACGGGTATATTTTGGAAAATCCAAAGCTAATACCATTTATGTAGATGGTTTAATTTTTCTAACGAGCGTGTTAGAAATGGTTTATTTTATATAAACCAATAAGGTCTAAAATGATTGTCATAATCATGTATTTCTAACAAACATGTTAGAAACGGTTGAAAATATCAATGATATTTAAAACGATTTTGGGTAATCGTTTATTTCTAACGGGTGTGGTAGAAAAGGTTTATTTAACCAAAACTCCATATGATGAAATGTGTAATCGTTTGTATTCTAACAAGTATGTTAGAAATGATTAATTTTGAAACCGTATATGTTTATATGGTACACGTATAGTTTCTAATGAGCGAATTAGAAATGGTTAATAATGAAAACCATATACTCTAACTAGTGAGTTATGAATGGTTTAAATAATAAAACTATATTAGAGTTTATGGTTTTGATTTGTAATCAAAACATAAATATGTATAGTTTATGGAAAATACTTGTAAAAGTAGAAATGTGTTGTATGAGTAAAACATGTCTTTTATAAATTATATATGATTTGATACTTGTATGAGAAGTATGATGACTTGAACCATATAATAGTCTAGAGAGACTATTTAGTGTAAAACAACTTGATGTTGTTTTGGACATATTTTCTTGTTCGACTACTTGTGAGTAGTTAAGTATAAACAACTGTGTTGTTTTAAACAGTGTATTGAGGGAGTACCTCGAAACATGCCACGAGACGATATAATTGCTATTATTTCGTCGAACGGTAAAGTGTTGAAGAGAATAACACTTTGAGATTTGATGTTTATATATCTTTATATGAATCCGTTTAAATATACATGTAATATGTTATATATATTTTGGATTATATTGAAATTATAATTTGGAATCTTAATGTGGTGAATAAAGAGTAAACTCTTGGATAGAGTTTCATGTTTTCTAATAAAGTTTTTATGTTACTTCATTGGAGCTTTTATGTCAATTTATTAGAGCCTTTATTTATAAAATTAAGTCTCTAATTAAGTGACTAAGAAGAAAAACTCTTCATACATTCCCATTAAGATAACCATGATCAATGTGGCAAGTGTATTGAAGTTAAATACATGAAAACGAGATATGTCATCTAATGTTGAGAGCATTTATGTAGAAATGCACAAATGTAGTTTTGATGACTATAACATATGACAGAAATATATGTTATTATTCATAAGTCTTTGATAAATATTGCGAGATTTATTATAAAGGACTTAGAATAGTGATGGATGTGTAGAGTCTCTACAAACCATCAATGTTGGTTGAATTATATGGAGGATTCGTGATATATTTTGGGAAAGTCACCCAATAAATAGTTTCAACAAAATATAGGCATATGTGAATGTCATGTCGTTGAATGTCAATCTAATTGACTTGTTGATGATGAATATGTTCATCAAAGTGACTTATATTAAGACTTATGTTTAAGTCCTAAAGAGTCAATAGTGAAGCCTTGGAGATTAAAGGCAAACGAGTCTTGATCCTAATGGATGGAATTAATTATGGTTTTGAAGCATTCTTTAAACCAAGGTTTTGGAATGGTAAACAAAATCTCATTTTGTGTCTAAACTAAGATGTGAATGTTAGGAAGAGATAGTGAGTTATCTCTTAAGGCTGTGAAGAATCAGAATGAGGCATCTTCTGTTCACATGCTAAGTATTCGTAGTCTAAAGCATGCTAGACTAATACTTGTTAATTTAAATGCTCCACGGAGAATAAATTAACTTTGAACATTCAAACATATGTGACGACATAAGAATGAATTTTGTAAAAGCAAATATATAATTCATTAAAAAGGATGACTCAAAAGGACCGAATAAATAGTTCATTGGTTATGATACTATTTAGCTGAATATGAGGAGAACTCATATAGCTCAGAAAACGGTTCGTGTGAGAAATATGGGTTGAGTAATATAATGGATGACCTATATAACACAAAGATATAGATAGTCTCTATCTTATCACGGGTGTCTAATGTCATCATGAGTGATATTACTCAAACTTAATCAAAGTGCAAGCAATGTGGGGGGAAAATCCATTTAAGAAACAATCCATAGGGATGTAAAAATGGTACTTGAGAAGTTTTTAAGCTACATATGAAAGGAATAAACTTTCATCACCCCATTTGGTAGTTATCCAATAACACTTACGTGTGGAGGTGACTTGCATTTGAAAATAGAAGGTTTGATATGAACGAATGTGATTTTAGGAAGTACAAATCACACGAACCTAAAACAGACTTGTTATAAGTCAGTCCTATTATGTGGACATAATTCTTGAGAAGTTCAATGGAAATGACTCTAATGTGGCTAGAACTTTCATTGACATGAGTCAACGTCTAGCTAAGAATCGAGGTGAGCTTGTTAACCCATTAGAGTACTCAAGAATTATTGGCAGCCTGATGTATCTGATGAGTTGTATCAGACCAGACTTAGCAAGCAAGCTAAGTAGATACACGAGCAACCTACGTTCAATTCATTGGAATTACGTGACACAGGTGCTTTGGTAATTAGGATACATACGAGACTACGGGCTGCAATATAAAGATATCCAGCAGTTATTGAAGGTTACTGTGATGCGAATTGGATATCTGACACGAATGATTCCAAGGCAACGAGTGGGTATTTATTCACACTTGGAGGTGTTGCGATAATGTGGAAATTACCTAAACAACCGTTTATTGCTAGATCCACGATGGAATCACAATTCATCGCTTTAGATAAAGAGGATGAATAGGAAAAATGACTACGTCAATTTGCTAAAGATATACCTAAGTGGCCGAAGCCGGCATTGGCCTAATGTATACGCTGTGATAGTCAATCGGTAATTGACAGAGCTCATATCACAATGTGTATCAGTAAGAACAGGTATATAAGACGTAGGCATAATACGGTACAACAACTAATCTCTATAAGAGTTATCACTATTGACTATGTGAAGTCAAAGGATAACATCGCGGATCCGCTAAACAAAAGGCTTAAGCAGAGAGTTAGTTCAGAAGTCGTCAATGGGAATGGGGCTAAAGCCCATTAAAGGCTAGGTTTATGCGAAGGAAACCTAACTCAGCTGACTGGAGATCCCAAGATCTGAGTTCAATAGGACAACCTAATTGTATGAACTGGCGAAGGTCACTGTGGGGAGAGTTGGTGGAAACCCCACATATTAAAAAGGGAGTTTACTATAAGATTTAATAAGCTTCCTAGTCCATTCCTAAAAAGTGACAAGGTTGAGGTTAAGCTTATAGCTTTTAATGATCTGACTGAGGTAACCAGTCCTAGTAGATCACCTATGTGAGAGAGAAGTGGGGTCGCTTCGAAGGGTATTGTTGGGGCACAATACTTAATAGCTCTCGCAGAACCAGGCACGTTTCCATGACCATAACAGACACAACAATGAGGACTTGACGTTGTCAAGGAGAGTTTTGTGTGAAGCGTATTGTCGTCTACACAAACGGCAGACGAGTTCAAAGACATCGCGTTCTACTCAGAGCCAGTAGGCTAAGTGCGTTTCATAAGCGAAGGTTCAAAGGGTCACACCTACCTATCGTATGCAAAACTCAACTGTTGAAATTTAATTAGAATGAGGTTGTTTCTGAGAATAACTCCCTTTCATGTGGGGGTTTGTTGAAAATTTTGTGTGTTTTGATCAATCTCCATTCATGTGGGGGATTGTTGGAAATTTAGAAGGTGAATGGAGGTTTAATTTAATGAAATTATAATTTAATGAAATTATAATTATTGGTAAAACTCCTCATGTGGTGAATTGACACTTTAGTTTTAAGACTAAATTAAGTGTATAATTGAAACTCTTGAGTAGAGTTCTTAATACCATTTGATGAGGTTTTATTATAGTCTTAATTAGAGTCTTAAGTCCCTATTTAAGTGTCTAATAAAGTGAAACCTTTCACCATTTTCTAACTCATATATATTAGTAAGCTATGTGCCTTATTTGATAAGAAGAGACAATATATATATGAGAAACACACACAACAGATTCATATTCACTCGAATACATTGATCGATTGCTGCAGCAAAACCTTTTCAGAAACAGTCTTGTTCCGGTTTCTTTTCAGGCAAGTGGGATAGTCCGCAGTGCACCGAGCCGCAATTTTGAACCGGTGTACCCTGGGAACAGACGACGAATCTGTTTAAGGGAATTGTGTCAAACACAAGCCCAGTTCCTTTTTCTATTCTGTTACAGTTTATTGCAGCAAGTACAGAGAATCGAAAACCTGCGGGCTTCATGTACGAAAGACGTTGCGGTGTTTACAATGTAAGTTTTCTAACATTGAGCTCTTATGATCAGAACGAACTGATGTCCATTGTTGATGATCATAATAATTGTTTCCCCACACAGTGGGTTTCCTATACTGTTCCCAAATTGGTTAAGAAGCTCAAATTTCCTTACATAGTTGGTAGCTCTCACGGCTTGTTGTGTTTCGCAGATAACGATGTAGTGGGTAAGGTTGTTCTTTAGAATCCTTTCATTAGGAAAGTGATCGCGTGTCGAGTGCTAATCAAAAACTATTTTAAAAACAACTCCTTAGCTACAAGGACTGCAGTATAGAGAGTAGGGTTGTCGAACCACGAGGAGTATGTGGTTAGTGTTAATAGCAATTTTTAATTATACTAATAGAAAAACTAATAAAATTATGAAGATTAAACTAAGGTACTGCTTTGCTTGCAAGAAAACATTGATGAAGTGATTTGAATAAAAACAATGATAATAAAGAAGTAACTCCCTCTAAACTTCAAGTTCTAGGTTTCACACAGTTTTCAGTTTATAGATTGGGAACCACATAGACATGGTTCTGGAAATTAGTTAATTAACTGGTAGCATAAGTTCTTGTCATCAAACCTATTATCTACCCAATTGTAAGCGTCAAGTCAACCCTCTTTATGTCACCCAACCCGCTACTAAGTTTTGTCATCAACCGAATAAGTTGTAAAGAAAGGACTCAAAACACAAATCAATTGTATAATAACTAATGCATCAATAATGTTTTAATTGTTTGTCATCACAAGCAAAACATAATCCAATACTAAAAATAAATAGAAAGAGTGCAAAACCTAATTAAACCATCCGTCTAGAGGAAGTTACAAAAGATTTTAGCCTAGCATGTCGCCCGTTGCAGCTTCTTCCTCTATTCTTTCTTCGTGCAAGATGTGCCCTCAAAGATGGGATCCTTCAAAGATGTTTCGATCTCCCCAAAGATGGGAGCCGTCCCTTTTTCTCTATATGCGGCTCCTATCTTCTAGAATTTATAGGTGCTCCAACTTTAACCCTCAAAATCCAAATTGGAATTTTGTTTCTGGCCCATCCACGTGACTTTGTCACATTTTAGTTTTAAGTTTTATTTTATTATTATTATTATTATTATATACTATTATTTATATATATTATTATTACTCCATGCTCTTGTACCGGGTGTCTGCGACTTGACCAAAGTTCCTTCGTATTAAGCTCATATCTCACGAACACCTACAAAACACGTGTACACCAATAAATAATTAAGAACACCTAAAAACACACAATAAAAGCCTAAAATATATACAAATTAACATATTAACAAGATGTGTTTTACCAACACATCACACCCCCACACTTATATTTTTTCGTCTCGAAAAAATTATATATATTCTGCTCAAGACATTATCACAGACTAGCACCTCAGTCGCCCATCATACCTTAGCTAAGGTCCAAAGTCATACCCCATTTATAGATTAGCATTAGATGTGTTAATTCAGCCAGTCAAATTGATTTCCATTTAAAAACAGAATTAACCCGACTAAATCTAACATGCTTCCGGTTTTTATTCTCATGCAACACACCCCTCACAATTTTCCACTCCACTCGGTTTAATATCTGGACTAGCATGTAATGAGCTAGTATTATTCACTCAAAACCAAACATGTAACTCTGTTATCATAGGCTTGGATAACAATCACACCTCAACTGTAGACAATGCACGTATCTAAAGGACTTACGGGTTTTGGGCTTAGGGTAAAGGTAGGAATGATTTGGCTAGAAAGTGGCTAAAATAAAACTGGTGTAACCAAAGTGACTGACAATCCTTTATTCATGATAAAAACTAAACAAGCGAAACATAGGATTGACCCATAATGAACAACTTCTCTTTATTTTTCTTTTCCTTTTTTTTTCTTTTTCTTTTTTTTTCTTTTTTTTTTTTTTTTTGTTTTTCATTTTTTTCCACATATATATTTTTTCTAACATAAATACAACCACTTAACACTTTGGATGTCATCAACACTTGGTAAAGGTACTGGTTTCTTTGGGTGATTATGTGGTTTAGCAAACGAAAGGGTATAAGGCTCAAAATTGGTTACTAATGGTAATATTTTTGGGTAAACCGGTTAACACAAAACAAATAAAAGGTGTCAAACAAAAAGGGAATCCTAAATCGCCTTTGTCATGTATGCGCATATCTAGTCTACAACCTTAGCATGTATCAAATCACACAAGTTCTGCAACAGAGAAACATGTGGCCTACTCTCAACAAACGAAAATATATAAAAATCAATCTATCATCTAGTAGGCTCAAGATCTCACAGAAATGGGGAAATGGGTTACCGATGTGTGCATGCATTTATTACCAATAGCTTGTTAAACCTAGTCAGGCAATTTTAAACTTTTTTCCTTAAAAACACCTGCTGAAAACGGTTCATATTACTTTTCTACAAATTAGACCATGACTAAGGACCTACTGCCAAAACAATCAAGAAACAACCGGTATGTACTGAAAGAGCTGTTTTTATGTCTGATTAGAATGCTTTTTAAGAACAATTTTCAAGACAATTTCAATTTTTTTTTTTTTTTTTTTTTTTTTTAGACTCAAGACTAAATAAAAACGAAGTTTCCCCACCCCCACACTTGAACGACACATTGTCCTCAATGTGAGCTAGGAATAAAATAAAGTAGAAAAAAAAATGTACAACAATAATAAAAGGAACAGACTCCCCTGGATATAGGCAGTGCACGTATAGGTCTCGTTCAGTTCCTCCCAATGCGACCGTATAGCATTTCATTCGCGGCCGTTAAATAAACCTGAAAACTAAGACTCAAAAGAAAAATAAAAATATAAAATGCTGGGATGCCTTATACACCGATGATGTACAGCTTTACCTCGCCTGAATGGAGATTGAGTACAGACGAAGTTATCTGATTGCAAGTTAAACTCCAAGCATTCTCAGAAAAACAAAAACAGACTCAAACTCTAAAAATAAAATAAAAAACGTACCTGGAATACTTTACACAACTATACAAACTCTACAAGTAAACATACCTGACACGTCTACTCATGGTGGTCTAGTGGGATGTTTGTGTCCCCACACCTCCAAGTGTGTGCTCCTCCTACACCCAGGTAACTCATCTACAGTTCTCCCTATTAGCCCCAACAATGGCAACTTTTCCTTCTCACTATCTGGTTCAGGTGGCTTCTTGACCTTCTTCTTCCTTCTCCTTCGTTTTCTCTTAGTGTTATTCTTGCTCACTAGTTCCATCCTGTCAATCACAAAACATTCTTTCTTTTCTTTTCCATTCTCCTTCACAGGAGATCCACTTTTGTTAGTTTTACGATTAACAATATTAGAGAACACCTTAAGATTCATCTTCCTATCCCCAAACCTCATCTTTACCGTCCCCTCAGCACAATTAATAATGGCTTTAGCAGTAGCCAGGAACGGTCTCCCCAGAATGACAGTTGGTTGTGTGTTTTTGACACAATCAAGCACTAAAAAATCTACCGGGTAATAAAACTCTCCAACCTTAATAATCACATCCCTTACAATCCCCCTAGGACACGAAGGAGTTTGATCGGCCAACACCACAGTTGTGTTGGTTTTCTGTAATGGACCAAAATCATACTGATCATATAAACTCCCTGGTAGAATACTCACACTAGCTCCCAAATCCAGAAGCGCTCTATCCACTTGAAAATCACCTGCTTGTATAACAATAATAGGCGCTCCTGGGTCTTGGAGTTTTGGGGGAAGGGTACCCAACAAAACGGCATTCACACTGGCACTTAAATCTAACTGTTTAGGAAGTTTATGCCGTTGTTTTTGGGTACTCAATTCTTTCAGACACTGAACCTGATTAGGACATTCTTCAATTTTATTAATTAACGGTAAATTGATTTTGACAGTTTTAAATTTTTCCCACTTCTCATCCTTTGGTGGGTCCCGTTTAATTAAATTTTTTCTCTTAGCAGGATCTAATAAAGCCATGGGAAATGGTACCTTTTTCACCTTCTCACCCCACACTTAGCCTCATTAGACCCACTCTTCACATTCTTACTCTCAAGATTTAATTTGAAGATTTTTTCTTGTTCAGGTTCAGACTCAGATTCAGTGTTACACTCCTCCACCATTCCCTCAACAAACTTTGGTGGAATACTGTCTACACTACCTATTTCAGAAGTGGGGAAAATACTTACCGCGTTAATGTGCAAGCTTCTGGAGGAAGACTGGTGAGCAGGATTTAGTGCAGTATCACTAGGGAGTTTACATGGGTCTCTCCCTGACATCTGAGCAACTAGTTGGCCTACCTGTTTTGACAAGGCTTCCACAGTCTTGTCCCGCACTTCATTATCCTTCCTAATTCCCTTAACATCCTCTTGGACTGCCTTGATAGCTTCCAGAATCACATGTAACTGATTACTGCTTCCGTCTGAAGTGCCCTGCTGTTGGTTCCAGTGCTGCTGCTCATTTCCACCCTGCACATGAGAATTAGAAAAATTAGGATTTAATTGGTTATTCGGGTTACCATACCTGAAATCGGGGTGATTGCACAGTCCAGGATGATATGTATTTGAATTCATGTCATACTGTTTTCTTTCTCCATAGACTTGATTTACCTGTTCACCCGGTTTTTCCTGTCCACCTGCACATTCAGCTGCAATATGACCAAACTCATTACACTCAGTGCAAACATTAAAAGCACTACCTACCTTCACCTCATCATTTTTTCTTACTCTCAACTGGGCTACCTGTTTTTCTAAGATCAAATTCTGATGCTTAAGTTTTTCTATCCTCTCTTCAGCTTCATAATCAACAGCCCTAACAGAAGATGATCTAGATTTCCTACTAGACTGTGTGTGTCTCTTAGAAGTTGTACTCATCCTCTCTAAGTACCCCCAATCTATAGCTACTGTGTTAGTGAAAAAAGTACCACTGCTAATAGCTGTTAGATCCCTAACCTCATCAGGCAATAATCCATCATAAAATGCTTTAATAAGCTCCCAAGTCTCAATGCCATGATGTGGGCACTTCCTAAGCAACTCCTTAAATCTAGTAAAGGCCTCATGAAATGTCACCGGAATTCTGCTCAAAGGCTCTAATTGCTTCTCTAGCCTCAGAAGTCTTACTCATAGTGTAATACTCTTCTAAAAACACCTGCTGCATTTCTTGCCAAGTAAAAATGCTACCTGGAGTCAGGGTTGCAAACCACTGCCTAGCCCTATCCTTCAAAGTGAATTGAAACAACATAAGCATAACCTGATCCTTAGTAAACCCAGCCCCTCCTACAGTGTTACAAATAGACTCAAAAGCTGCAATATGTAAGTAGGGCTCCTCTGATCTCTTACCATAAAACTCAGGTAGGT
This sequence comes from Ambrosia trifida, assembly GCA_028751855.1. Taxonomy (NCBI): domain Eukaryota; kingdom Viridiplantae; phylum Streptophyta; class Magnoliopsida; order Asterales; family Asteraceae; genus Ambrosia; species Ambrosia trifida. The sequence continues at coordinate 126,460,213 of CM054129.1, read as the reverse complement.
GGCCTAAATAATCGGGTTTAACCTCAAAAGCTCTACCATTCCTACCTACGGGTGTCACTATAGCTGATGAATTAGACATAATGACTGGCCTAAAGTGACTATCTACCCCACCCCTAGCTGGTGCCCTCTGAACAAGCTGTGGGACACCATCTACAAACTCTAAATCATCACCCATATCACCCGCATCAAATCGTGGCACAGCTCTTGGTACCTGGTTATTTACCCTTTGCCTTCCAACCCGGTTCCCTTGATTAAATTGACGTACCTGATTACGTGGGACTAGACGTCTAGGATGCAAGTCGAACCCATCCTGATCAAAATCATCATACCTGACGTCGGCACATCTGCCGTCATACTCCTCATGCTCAGATTCTCTGTCCCAATCAGTCTGCCATGTACTATGAAAACTTCCCTCATTAAATTGTTGAGGGATGTGATGCAGCTGTTGGTTTCCAAAGTTTTGTGGCTGTTGTGGTATGACTGGTCGGGTGTTTCGGGCGGGTTGGAATTGTGGTACTGGTTGTGGGTTTGGTGGTTGTGGTGGTATAGATGGAATATGTGGTGGTGGATTCTGAGAAGGTAGATCCTCGGGAACACTGTGGTGGCTGTGGTGACTCATGGTAAGTTTAAATTGGTGTAAATATTGGTTTCTTTTAGCAGTTTTTTCGAGGCATACAAGTATAATAACCTGCACACACAAAGACAAGAAAACCAGAGTAGTACTGAACGAGGAAAATAACTAAATAAAGAACAAAAGTAAATAAAAAAAAGGATACTATTAAAAAAATTGTTTTTTTTTTAAGTCTTTTTGTTTTTTTTTTAACTAAAGACAACTAAAACTAACAACACTAAGCGCACGCACTCCCCGGCAACGGCGCCATTTTGATCGCGTGTCGAGTGCTAATCAAAAACTATTTTAAAAACAACTCCTTAGCTACAAGGACTGCAGTATAGAGAGTAGGGTTGTCGAACCACGAGGAGTATGTGGTTAGTGTTAATAGCAATTTTTAATTATACTAATAGAAAAACTAATAAAATTATGAAGATTAAACTAAGGTACTGCTTTGCTTGCAAGAAAACATTGATGAAGTGATTTGAATAAAAACAATGATAATAAAGAAGTAACTCCCTCTAAACTTCAAGTTCTAGGTTTCACACAGTTTTCAGTTTATAGATTGGGAACCACATAGACATGGTTCTGGAAATTAGTTAATTAACTGGTAGCATAAGTTCTTGTCATCAAACCTATTATCTACCCAATTGTAAGCGTCAAGTCAACCCTCTTTATGTCACCCAACCCGCTACTAAGTTTTGTCATCAACCGAATAAGTTGTAAAGAAAGGACTCAAAACACAAATCAATTGTATAATAACTAATGCATCAATAATGTTTTAATTGTTTGTCATCACAAGCAAAACATAATCCAATACTAAAAATAAATAGAAAGAGTGCAAAACCTAATTAAACCATCCGTCTAGAGGAAGTTACAAAAGATTTTAGCCTAGCATGTCGCCCGTTGCAGCTTCTTCCTCTATTCTTTCTTCGTGCAAGATGTGCCCTCAAAGATGGGATCCTTCAAAGATGTTTCGATCTCCCCAAAGATGGGAGCCGTCCCTTTTTCTCTATATGCGGCTCCTATCTTCTAGAATTTATAGGTGCTCCAACTTTAACCCTCAAAATCCAAATTGGAATTTTGTTTCTGGCCCATCCACGTGACTTTGTCACATTTTAGTTTTAAGTTTTATTTTATTATTATTATTATTATTATATACTATTATTTATATATATTATTATTACTCCATGCTCTTGTACCGGGTGTCTGCGACTTGACCAAAGTTCCTTCGTATTAAGCTCATATCTCACGAACACCTACAAAACACGTGTACACCAATAAATAATTAAGAACACCTAAAAACACACAATAAAAGCCTAAAATATATACAAATTAACATATTAACAAGATGTGTTTTACCAACACATCAGAAAGCGGTTTCTGTTATCATGCCTAGGATAGTACATGATGAGATATATAGAACTGTTCTAGGGTTTGGGGTTTACATCCTTGCTCCACTCGAATACTTGCTGCTTATGAACCCTTCTCTAAATCCATCTGTAATGTTATGATTAATGGAACGCATTACACTACTAGAAAAAAGGTCTTTCTTGACACGCATTGCGTGTCAAGAAAAGGGTCTGATGACAAGAAAAAAAACGTCAAGGATGGCGGTGTCATAAATTTAAGATGACATATTTTCGCGTGTCATCTGTTTATGACACACATCTATGACATCATTTATTGACACGCGTTATGACACTTTTTTAATGACACATTTTTATGACAGTTTTTGTTGACATTTTTTCGACACATATCATGACAGAATTTTATGACGATTTTTTTGCGTGTCATAATTTAATAATCTAAATAAGAAATTCCTGTAAAATTACATATTTACCCTCCTAGATTTATAACCATTTTATTATATGCAAAATAATTAGCAAACTAATAACAAAAACATCATTTCATTATATAATCCGGCCATATTTATCAAATTACAAACTAATCCGAGACGTTTAACGTTTACAAAAATATTGTATCGACATTACATTGCCTTCAAACAAGCAAGTTTGGATCATTTGAAAATAAATGTTGCGGCGTAGCCAAACCATTCTTCGCGAACGACATCCATGTCTTCATCCCCGTAATGATCCGCTCCTCCCCCAACCTGAGACAACAATAAAATTAATCGTTAATCGAGGCCGGCCAATTATTTTACATAAATCATAACGCAATATCGCTACGTTATTTCGACTCCTCCTTGCACTATCTCTTTCATGAATTTCATGACGTAAAAACCACATTCTGTGATTCCCGATTGGCATGGACACTACACATTAAAAAAAATAAGAAAAATAACTTTAGAGTTTAAAGTTGATTTGTGATTAAAAATTCACATATCTCATGACTATATGTTAAGAGGTGTGTAACACACATGAAAAACCGGCTACCTTCGTGCTTTTCTATTTTAATATTGATGATTTTTGTAAAAAGTTGCAATAATCAATAAATCAGATAAAGTGTTGTTTTAAGCAATTAGTCCTTTCTTTAAAGCCACATACAAAATATGATGGTTGCAAAAAAATGAAAAAATGGCAACAATAAAAAAAAAAAAAAGACTACCTTGGGTTTTTTACTTGCAAATGCAAGAACAGCATCTCCTCCACATGCATCCGCTGGGAGAATGATACTATCAACATCATTTGCCACTATGCATCCATTTTCTTGAAAATTAAACTTATTAGTCAAGTATTGTGGTGCATTAGCTAACCCAGCAAGCACACAAGGCAAGAATGTGTATCCCAACCGTTAATAACATTTTTCATCAAAAAGACCCATTTTAGATGTATGTATGAATGAACATATACGTATATAAGTAGAACAAGGACAGAACAGTATTTACTTCTTCGGCAGCAGATTTTGGACACAGAGATTGGGTGAGCGGAGGAGGTAACAGGGCAGGAGCGTGCGCACATGGGATTTTGAAAATTTTCACCACTAAATGGCTTCAACTCCCGCCAGTAGATCAATTCCCTGTAGATGAATCAGTTACATATACTCATTAGATATAATACAGACAAATTATAATTCATGCTGATAGTTATGTAAACCTAGCTTGTACAAGTTGAGGATATGCTCAAACAAAATTATGTGGGACCTAATCATTTATGTTAAGGAGAAGATTGGGTTTGTGTTTACTATTGATTAGCTGACGCTGCAATAATCAGTTTTATATTGTTCATAATTTCAGATAAACAACTTTGCTTCTAATTAATTGCTAATTTAAGCATCAAATGGTCAGTTTTGGATAGTCCGTTTCATACTGGTTGTCGAAAACCAATTTATTCCGAAATTTCCAAATACACCAAACTGTAGTTAAAGTAATCGCATAAACGGCTTGCCTCATCCATTTCGACCCGCTGCAAAAAGAATGCAGTTCCAACAGGTCTCTGAACCGAATGGCGAAGAGCGGCCCAATTTTACACCACTGACCCACTAGCTGCCAGACCATTTGCGCGAACTCACAAGCGACAAAAACGTGTTCCACCGACGCAGGCTGTTCACCACAGAATGGACACAGGTAACATTCACATTCCTTCTAAGTAACGACGACTTAGTTGGAAGTCGCTGCAATTTCGCACGCCACGCCAAAATTTCCACTTTCCGAGGGACCCAAGTGTTACGCTTCAAGACAAAAGGACTTCAACAAACCTGAACTCCTGAAGATGCCGCTTTAATTCCTTCACAGCGAAACCACCAATCAAATCATTAAGCCACACCCATCTGTCTTTGGAAACTGAAATCAAAGGAACCGGGATCGAACTAAGCAGCTGATTCAATTCCATCATTTCCATACCACCTGCCACCTCCCTTTTCCAATCCCACGCCCAACCCGAACCCGAATGCATCACCCGGTCCGCAACTGCAACATGTTTGTCCCTTTCCAACGAAAACAAGGCATGAAACTTAGAGGCCAGCGGTCCATCCAGAGTCCAGTGGTCTAACCAGAAGAATATTCCTGACCATCACCCACAATCCCTTTAAAGGCCTTCTCCACCTCAACACCCACACTATTTATTTGAGTCACAGCAGCCGATACTTGTTTCCACGGCCTTGGGATCCAAAGCTTTACCGGAATAGGATTCCAATCTCTTGATGAATGGTGTATCGCCCAAATTACCTTCCTCCACAGCCCACCCGCATCCACCTTGAATCGCCACCACCACTTCGCCAGCATTGACAGATTTGCGTCTTGTAAGGAACCAAAACCGAGACCACCATACTTGAGCGGTGCAATAACATTATTCCATGCCACCCAATTCATTCTCGCCTTATCTTCAGAACCACCCCAAAAAAATACGCGCCTCAGTTTATCAAGTTCGTCAATGAACTTCGCCGGCGCCTTGAACAAAGAAAAATAATAGGTAGGTAATGCATTCAACACCGACTTAATTAGTGTCACTCTTCCATCGTAGGATAGCGTTTTGGCCTTCCAAATGGATAGTTTGCCTCTAAAACAGTCAATCACGGGTTTCCAATTTTTACACAAATTAATATTAGATTCCTATTTCACTAAAAACATGAAACCTTTACACTTTTAACATGATGACCTCTAAGGGTGTGTCAGTGACAATATACTCAAGAATTGGCAAACCAAGTGAAGCCCTTGCTGCATCAACTACTTGTAAATGGCGAACAACAACAACAACAACAACAACAACAATAATAATAATTTAAAAGGTAAGAGGCAAAAAATCCCTAACACAACGGCACCATTAGCGAACAACAACAACAACAATAATAATAATTAAACATACCTACAGTAAGAGGCAAAAAATCACGAACGCCATCGCCTTTAGCCGAGCAAACAGTAGACAAAACATTAGTATCATCAATCCCTAACACAACGGCACCATTAGCGAACCGAGCGATTTTCCCTGTATCTAACGTGATTATTCGTGAACTGATTTCAAACTCTTCTTTAAAAGTTTCAAGGACTTTGGTTCTGGAGATATGAGGTTCTGTATCGGCTGCTGACGTGGATATTGATGGCGAACATGTACGACGCTGAGAATATAGGGTTCGGTATTGGAGGAGAGAGGAGAGGAGGTGGTGTCTTCTGGTTATCGCATTGTAATTTGATTAGGGTTTGATTTGAGAGAGGGGTTTGATTTGATAGGGGGTAGAGTTATGGAAAAGCGTGCGGGAGTAAAATGTTTTGAGATTTTAGGTGACACAAACTATGACACGCGATTTCAAAACTGTCATGCTTTTTTATTTTATGACGGAAAATTATTGACACGCATAAAAAAACGTCAAGAAATTATCAATTTTTTCCAAAGATGACATTTTTTTTATGACATGCACTTTTGCATGTCATTAAATATGGTATGTCATAAAAAAAGTGTCAAGGAAGGTTATTTTTGTAGTAGTGTTATGTACATTCTGTGGATTCCTACATGGATGTTGGTTCAGGCCCAAAGTTCACACAAAGAAATACTCACGTACACAAAGAAATACTCACGTACAAGAAGAGAATGAATAATATTATGCTTGCTTTTGTATGAGAATGAAATTAGCAAATATGGTTGTTTTATTAATCAACTCAAGAAGCCTTAAATAGGCATATATGACAACATACTAATGGAAATATTCAAAACTACTTATCTCAAAACCTGCCATCTATCCCCATGACTCGGACAAAACAAACAAACTCAAAACAAACCTTCAAACCTACGTACAATACTAAGTCCATGCATTAACGTTCACATTGACCACTTATTCAAACTATTTCATGCTTAATTCTTAAATAAATAACAAACTACTAAAATACCAATTATTAAAACCGACTTGACCCGTACTCGACCCGAAACATCAAGATTAATCCAACATTCACCCCCTTAATCTTGATGTGGTCTTGCTAGCTATCTTTCCCGCGTCTCGCTCCGACTGATCTTTCTTGCCAAACTTGCTACTTGCTTGGTTCTTGCTCTTTCTAAACGAACCTCTAAACTTTGATTCTTTCTTTCTTCCTTCCTTCGAATCGTCTTTCTTTCTAACTTTCTATACGAACCATACGGTTCGATCTTTCTCTTTCTCTTTCTTTGCGAACAACACGTGTCCGCTCCTTTCTTTCTTTCTTTCGGTTGTCGAATTTTCTTTCTTTCTTTCGCATCGACACCCGTTCTTTCTTTCTTGTGGCTTGCTACTTTCTTGCAACACCACCGGTCTCTTTCTTTCTTTCGAGGCCATCTTTCTTTCTCAAGAAGTGACGCCAGCCTCTTCTATCTTTCTTTTGGCGCCTCTTCTTTCTTTCGGTCTACTGTGAACCGCTTCGGTCTCGGTCTTTGGTTCACATATTCGGTCTAAACTTTCAAGCCGTTCGGTCAATTACGGCTTCGGGCTCTTCTTGTCGGTTCTTCTCCGACGTCGGTCACGGTCTTCTTTGTCTCATGTCGAAACAAGCTTTCCGACAACGGTCTTCGGTCTACCTTTCATGCGCCGGTACAAACATTTTCCGGTGACGGTCTCGTTCCTTCGTGATCAACGGTCTCGATCAAGTTTGTCGGTCACAACACTTACTTTGATCTAATGGTCTGATGCACGTCTATCCATTATAGTGTTTCATGAAATTTAGATTCATGCATGACACCATTCAACGTACTATTTCATACAATAAACCGATAAGCCTTTACCAAAACCTACTATTGTTTACCTTGGCATTCTTTTAATTTCCGTAACATACCGTCACTACAATACAACTTTCACGGGTGATCCCCGGTCACCACTACTCCTCTAATGTCTCTGAATAGCCCCTGACCAAGTCTTCAATAACCATCTTCTCTGCTTTCTTTGTTAACGACACAACCAACTACACCTTCCGCTCGTCCTTTTTTTTTAACATCCGATCACACCAATATCACATATGATCAACCTCTACTACTAGTTTTCATTACCACAGCCAAGGGCTGCCGCCCATCTTCTCCGAAAGATGACTCTCAAACCGGCGAACACCGGCTTCACCCGCTCTGATACCAAATGTTGGTTCAGGCCCAAAGTTCACACAAAGAAATACTCACGTACAAGAAGAGAATGAATAATATTATGCTTGCTTTTGTATGAGAATGAAATTAGCAAATATGGTTGTTTTATTAATCAACTCAAGAAGCCTTAAATAGGCATATATGACAACATACTAATGGAAATATTCAAAACTACTTATCTCAAAACCTGCCATCTATCCCCATGGCTCGGACAAAACAAACAAACTCAAAACAAACCTTCAAACCTACGTACAATACTAAGTCCATGCATTAACGTTCACATTGACCACTTATTCAAACTATTTCATGCTTAATTCTTAAATAAATAACAAACTACTAAAATACCAATTATTAAAACCGACTTGACCCGTACTCGACCCGAAACATCAAGATTAATCCAACAATGGAAACATTACTTCTGCTTTGAAGCACACAAGTAAGGTGTAGATTTTTTCTTATTTATTTTTGTTTATTGTTTATATTATAGCAAACTCAAATTTTTGTAGTTTTATTAGATAGGTGAAACGTTGGAGTTTCATTATATTATAGCATTTGGATTTATATACACATAAAAAAAACTAGTATACATTAAGGAAAATGAATATACACAAAATAATCTGAATTTTTCTTATTTGAACCAAGATGGATGACCCATATATATATGTCTTATTACAAACACACTTTCTAAAATGAAAATACTAAGTGTTGGTTTGTTCTGAATGATGTTTAGTTAAGGTCGAATGTTAGTGTAGAACACTATTTTTAGGACTTCTATTTGCATTGTTGCTTTACAATATTGACACATTATTTTTTACGCATTCATTGAATGTTTAGCATGGTTGTGATTTTCTTTTCACATCGCAGGAGTACTTTCGGAGCTTTTAGAAACCTTTGTTTAGCTAACGCAGTGGACTACTTATTAAAGAAAATTTTGATGACTATTATTTCTTTGAAGATTTATGTAGAGGCAAGATAGTCTGTGATAATGTTTTGTTATGGCATTCCAGGCTTGGTTATACATTTGATATGTTTGAAAGTAGGAAAAAGCTAAGTGAGGTTATTTAAAAAGCCAATAGCAACAAAATGTCAACTGAAATCAAGTATCAGTTTGAGGTTGAATTGGAGATATGGTATTTGAGTTGGGGAGAAAGTATTCGATACAAAGTACCTTAACATACAAAGGGTAAGAAGCAACAGCATGTTGCCACGTGTAATTGAAATCTAACTGACAGTTAAAACTCCCAACCACGTTCTAATCCAATTCAAGGGTATTTTAGACATTTAAACCACGTCTTTAATCACGGTCTAATTGTAGCAACGATTTTGTATCCCTGTTTTTACATAAATTCAAATTCTATTCAAAACTAACAACGGGTTTTACAAGCAATTTCGTCATGCTCTGTTTTTCTTCAATTATCTGTATGCTCTGTTTTTCTGTATATCACCATTGAAAGAAAACCAAGCAAAATCCACCATCCCCGACATGATCTTATCGTTTCCAAAACAATACGATCACTAAATCACACATTTTAATTTGACAAAAGTCAACTTTTGTTTGCCTGACATGAGTTTCTTTTTGTGGGGATATAAGGTGAAAATATTGTTCAGCTCACAAAGGATGCGTTTACAATTTATAACATGTGTTTTACGTTTTTATAACGTGCGTTTTATGTTTTTATAACATGCTTTTTACGTTTTTATAACGTGTTGTTTTTCAGTTCATAAAAGGATGTGTTTACAATTTATAACATGCGTTTTACGTTTTTATAACGTGCATTTTACGTTTTTATAAGGTGCTGTTTTTCAGTTCACAAAAGGATGCATTTACAACTTATAACGTGCGTTTTACGTTTTTATAACGTGCGTTTTATTCATTTATAACGTGCGTTTTTCAATCATTAACAGACACATATGACTTTTCTTTTTCCTTCATCATCTGATTCATTGAAACGTTTTTAGGTTGTAGATGTTGTTTAATTAGTAAGACCAAAAGTTTTTACAAACAATGATGAAATGTTTGCTTGATTTTACGTTTCGTAGCCATAATCTGTAATCGAATTAGTTAGTGAATCATGCTCTGTTTTTTCTTTACAAAAACAGAGCATGTTTCAGGGTCAAGAGTTTGGAAAACAGAGCATGGTTTCTGGTCTGGTTGTTTTTTTATTACATTCATCGATTACGTGAGTTTTATTCCTGGTCATAAAACCAGTTAACGAGAAAAAGGAGACTTAAATTGAATTGAATTGAAATTTGATTTTGCAATTGGACAATAATACCCTTACCTGTGTTAAACCGTTTTTAATTTTCTTAAATATTACGATCGTGCCACCGCGTTATATCTAACCCTAATCTACGGCCTACGTTCCTTCTCACGCTTTGTACGTTAAGGTTCCTTTGTCCATTATCATTCCTCTTGAGTTGGGTTATCAGTATGTGGTTTCTGGTTAATTTGGGAAAAAGTGTCAAAGATGGTTAACAAATAAATGCCATTCAAATAGTCAATGATGGGCCTCTGTTGACTACTTTATTTGGAAGTCTATGTAGTTTGACAGCTAATTAATAGTAAGATGGGCACTGGGCAGCGCTAATATGAATATCAACAGATTGGTGCAGTTCAAAGGATAAGAGACCGTGATGGCTAATATTTCACTTATTAACCAAAAGTTATAAGCTTCATCTATCAAGTGACACCGTTATGTGATGTTTGTCAAAAAAAAAAAAAAAAAAAAAAAAAGAGTCAATTTGCTCATTTGTTTGAATTTCAAATAGTGTGAACTTACAATATCCATCAGCCCATACGAGCTATATTTCTAAAGTTTGAGATTGATTCATTTAACTTAAAAGTGCCTAAGCTCAACTTGTTTCGAGTTTTATTTCTAAAGCATGAGCGTAGATTTTTAACTATTTTTTTTTTTTGTTATTTTACTTAAATAGCCCATAAGTGGCTTCCATGGAAATGCATTGTGATTTTTTGTCTAAAATGGTTAACCGTGGTGTCTAAAACACTTGTATAATTTCGAGTATTAGTAACACGAGAGTAAGAAAAGAAGGTAGAATGACTTTGGATGCTTTGTAAAAACAATGTATGCTAAATTGTATGTAATTAAATGATTTAACGGGTGAAAAGGGGGTAGATTCTGAATAACTCAACAACTAATTATTGATTTGAGCTGGGAGTATATGTGCTTTATAAGGGTGTCAACAATCTATTCTTAAAAGAAAGATTATGACATTTATTTATAGTTCACCTCCAATTTAGAGTAAAGTTTTGACTTTTGAGCAAAGGTAGAATTTCTTACACCATTCGTGTCGCTCACATTGAGCAATGACTTTATCCTATTAAAATAAGACAACTGGGCGTTGACATGGCCTTGGCTAAAGTGTCAATCCTGCTCACTTGATCCTGTTATGGCTCAGGGTGAGCGATCACTTTATCATTTTTTTTTAATTTTTTTATAACACATTCTATTGCATTCATATTAAAATAAACATTAAAACTCATAGAATAACATCACCTTCCATAAAACATCAAACAATTATTGAAAAACATAAAGTAAATAGTGGAAAGACGACTATATTAGAAGTCGTCCTCTCATGAGTCTCCAAATCGCAACACTTGGGTAGTTATCATTGTGTATGGCTCGGTATTGGTCACGAGCCACTTCAATCAACTCTTCATCGTTTAAACCCAGGTTCTCGTTTTGAGCATTCATGTAGAAATACTAAAAAATGGTGCACTTCGCCTTCATGGAACAATATTTTCCATAAATCACGTCAGTTGGACGACGATTTTCACCCATTTGTTCGTTGAATCGGGTGACAAGCCCTAGCCAAAAAGTTTTGCTTCGCGTGAGATATTCTCCTTGCTCATGTTGGTGAATATAACAATTCACCAAGGCGAGTTCTTCATCTACAGTCCATGTTGTTGCTCGCACACGGTTTATTGGGGGCGGGATTAGATTTGGATTTGGGTTTTGGTTGGCCATTTTTTGTAACACCCCAACCGATGGCGGAATCATCAAGGTGTCACGTAGTGACGATTGTTCAAAAGCACATGGTACTAAAATGTAAATATATTATTGAATAATTTAAATTGTCTTACATAGATGAAATGGAAAAAAAAATACAAAAGTCTGAACAAAACATGAAATTTGAAATAACTTATTAAAAGCAAGCACTAAAATCCAATGCTATGGAACTAAAATCAAACTGCACCTGAAACATGTACAAAATAGGTTTTGTCAACATATGAAATGTTGGTGAGCATTCCTAGTTTTAATACATATAGTAAGTTGGAAAATGGTATACAATTCAAGTGCAAAGCTACAGTGCAATTATGTAAACTATGTATCATACAAATGAGCGAAATCAATCCTGTGACTGTATAATGTACTAAATGAACGGCGGTGTAATTATCCAAATAATTGGATAATAACTTAACAAATCATCATTTTTAATTTATTAAGGTGCAAGCATAATTCATTGGTACTCGTTGATTTCTTACAAATTCATCATCACAATCACAGTGAGTATTTCCTATCCCCTTTTTGCTTTTATTCACTTTTGGGGTGTTACATGTACACTTATACAAATTACAAATACAAGTTCACATTTTTACAATACAATTCTAGTACTATGTGCATTTGCTTACAAACATGCTTTATGCTTAGACATTACATGTAGAATACATTTGTACTTAGTGAAATCATTAACATTGTACAAGCCGACCTTAACATTGGATAGCGCTATTTGGATTGACAACCCGCCTAGATTGATTCTCCCCCTTTTTCATCGGAGAATCCATGGCCAGTGTTAAGCTTTTTATCCATTTATTGGATAAGTACACTACAGTTCATACAGTACATTGTACAGTCACAGGGTTGATTTCGCTCATTTGTATGATACATAGTTTACATAATTGCACTGTAGCTTGCACTTGAATTGTATAACTTTTTAACCTACTATATATATCAAAACTAGGAATGCTCACCAACATTTCATATGTTGACCAAATCTATTTTGTACATGTTTCAGGTGCAGTTTGATCTAGTGCTATAACAAGAGACATTTAGTGCTTTATTTTAATTCAGTTATTTCAATATTTACATTTCATTTAGACAATGTATTTTCCATTTCCATGTAAGACAATTTTGGATTATTCAATAATATTTACATTTTAGTACCATGAGCTTTTGAACAATCGTCACTACGTGACACCTCAATGATTCCGCCATCGGTTGGGGTGTTACTGCACCCTTCACTTTTCATAAATGTGCATAATTAGTTCCTCAACTATTTCAAAATTTTCATTTTTAACCCTCGTATTTTAATAGGACCAAAATTCACAATTTAATAAAATTTATAATTTTTATAAGTAAAAGTATGCACGTTTTATACTCACATCTACACCAGAGCCACTCCTGTGCCGTTCGGGATGGTGGGTGCATACCTCATCAGGGACGATGAGACTCTAACAGGGGGTGAATGTGACACCCCGGGAAAATCCCACATCGGCCGTGGCCAGGAGAGATCCTTGGTTCATAAGTAATGTCTTGCCTCTTAAATCACCAACGCGTTTTGGGGCTTAATGTTAGTGGATGAGAGGAGAACTCCACAGTTAAGCGTGCTCAGGTGGGAGCACTACCAGGATGGGTGACCTCCTGGGAAGTCTCCACCAGGGCACCCAAAAACAAATCCGTGAGCTCTGGATGGATGACCCATTGGGGCAAAGCGGACAATATTGGTGGTGAGAGGGGCCGGGTGTTACAGATTGGTATCAGAGCCATGGTTATAGGGAATTAGGTTATTAGAATGCCTTTTAGCCTAGTCTATAACCAAGCTTACATTCACGAGTCCTCTCGTGTTTATTTCTCTTTATCCTATTATTTTCTTTCAAGATATTTTCGCTATGATTCTTTCTCGTTATTCTTTCGGTGTGTTGTTTAAAGAAGAAGATACTCGTATTTCACAAACGAAACGATATCACCAAGTTAGGAGTGACATCCATACCTTGGTGATTAGTTTCACTCCTCTATATGTTATTTATCTTAGGAATATATCTTTGAGATAGGAGTGACATCCACACGTCAAAGAGTATTTCTTTCAAAAAGGAACTTAACCACTAAGTTGGGAGTGATATCCTTAACTTAGTGATTGGTTTCATTCCACAATCATTTTCAATTTTGAAATACATCTTTGAGTTAGGAGTGAAATCCAAATCTCAAGGATCTATTTTTGCATCTCGTTTTTAATCTCGCTAAAGTTTTGGAATTCACTAGTGATGGGGCACGTGTGTAGGATCGAATAACGCGAAATCCAACAATCACGGGGTTTATACTAGAGGTGCGGAATCCCTCTAATATGCTTTAATAACAGATACGATAATGAAACTATGACAAACGAGTAATCACAACACACACACGGGTCAAAAGATTATCGATTAATCACTAAAACAGAGCACGAGTGTTTACAGAGATCAAATCAGACCTTACAGACCTTGGGAGGGTGTTTGGAGAGTGTGTGAGGCAAGAACTGATGATTAGGGCAATGATTGGGCCTATTTATACCTCCCGGGTACGTACAGCAGCATATATACGATTAGCCTCACCATATGGGGCGAGTAGGGCTAATCGCCTATAAACAAGGACCAATCGCATGAACAGTGACGCGATTAGGGCCCTAATCGCGTGTAACTGTCTGCTAATCGCATGCAGCATCCCGAACACTCCAAAACGCGTACAAACGTCTCCAAACACCCCGAAACACGTCCAAACAACTGATATACTAGCCTAGGGACATCATGTACTAACAGACTCCCCCTTGGACCAGGCTAGTATACGTACAGACTTAATCAAAAGACAACGTTTATATCAATAGCAAACAACTTTACAGACTTGATAAACATAAACGAATACAACTAAACAAAATAACAAGCAGCATCATCCGTCTTCAACTTTAGCTTGACGTTGTCTTGACCCTTGAGATTCTTGACCAATCGCATCCTGCATGAACTTTGTTGGCGTAGCAAAACTGGATCACCCTTTGAAACTTCATGGCTTGATCGGCTTCAGCTGGTAAGTGCATGATCGGATGTTGGTACAACGTCTCCACGTCCTTCTCTGAGCAATTTATCAACCACATAGGATCCCAAATCCTTATCTTTCTGCACGGGTTCGGACTGTTGCTCAAGACAATCACAGCTTCAGTGGTTGCTGCATCATAGTGCCAGTAATACAGCTTCGAGGTAAAGTCTTGTTCAACTGGAATAATGGGAATCCTTGAAACGCATTTCGGTGGCTTGATCTTATGCTCCCAGATAGGCTTTAAGGTGAAAGGATGAATCTTGTCTGTCTGATACGATCTGGGATACTGAGGCATCAACTCTTTCCATCCCTCTGAGCTCTCTCGCTTCAACTTTGTGTAAAAACCCTTAAGAGAGGCAGATTTCTCTTCATACAGTGGATAGTTGAGACGAACTAAGTCACGAATGTACCAGAATGGCAGGCTCAGAGTGTCTTTGAAATCCTCAAAGTACAATACACCTTCTTGCCATTTAACCCCGAGCATTCTTGTCTGACTCACATACGCCCAGCTAATCACATTGCCAGACATCTTCGACAGTCTTTTCTTGAAGATGGATGCTCGCTCAACTGGCTTTTTCCTCTCTTCGGGCTTGAACCATTGGGGATACCGCTCTCTGATCTTATCATGTCGTATCTTTACTGCATCAGGAACTTCAGTAGATTCGGATTTCAACTTTTCTTCAGCCTCACGTATCATATCTTCATCAATATTAGGAATTCCAGCGCCCGAGTCATTTACAACATACTCAGGGGTCGGCACGCTGGTTCCTTCTTCGAGATCCACTTCATTGCACTCTGGATGCATCTCAGGAGGAACACTTTGACTTGCATTGGAAGATTCTCCAGATGCAAAGCCATATACTTTGGTCATGTCCTCCGTTGTCATCTCAGGTGGAATCTCTCCTTCTTCCAGATCGTACTCAGGCATGGCAGGGGGTGGGAGCAAGTTGCCTTCGTCATCATATGCAAAGTAACAGTTCAGAGGCTCCACGTCTTCAACAAGAACTATCGCTTTCTTCTTTACTTTATCGCGTAGCTCTTGGATCTTGCTCCTCATAGGTGCTGGCTCCCCCTGAGCAGAAGAACCTGCCTTGGGATCATTGCCTCTGCGATCGTGACTTTTCTTCGTTCGACCCGATGCAGACCCACCTGTTGATCCACCCCCGCCTGTGGCTCCGGGATCACCACCATCACCCTTACCATCATTGTCATCATCGTCATCAGACTCATCATCATCCTCTTCATCATCATCGTCTTCTTCACTATCCTCATCATCATCATCATCACCAGCAGTACTAGCTCCAGCTTCCGAACCACCAGTAAGTCTAGGTTGAGTTCCAGTCAACGCATTCAACCTAGTCCTTAGCCTTGTGTTTTGCTTCTTATATTTGGTGATTCGACGCTCGTTGTTCACATTTGCGAGCTGGAGATCACGGTTAGACTGAATCAGTTGCTGATGTGATTCCATGAGCTGCTGTTGTGATTCCATAATCTGCCTGTTTGACTCCAAGAGTTGCTGATTAGATAAAGTAAGAGCGTCGACAGTGGTTCTCAGCTCAGTGTTAGCAGTGATAGTGTCTCCAATCAGTTCCAACATCGCCGTCTCATTTTCTTCTATGTTGGCGTTTTTGCTCTTCATTTCGGCCATTTCCCGTGCTTGGGCGGCCACTATAGCCGTAAGTTCGTTGATTTGGCGCTGGAGTTGTTCGTTGGTTGTTGGAGTAGAAGATGAGGATTGGCTCGAAGGTCTAGCAGCTGTCGATCTTGCTGCTTCTTTCAACATTCGGATTCTGTCACCTATCGGATTAGCGGCCAACTGTGAACCTGTCGCTTCAACGGTAACTGAGACTGGCTCAGTGAAGATTACCGATGAAGGCATTGACATAGTCACACTCGCAGGCATAGCTGCACTGAAAGAGAGTGGGACAGACGATGTTGCCGCTGTTGTTGTTTCTGTTGCTGCTGTTGTTGTATCTGTTGCTGCTGTTGTTGTTGCTGATACAGAAGAGGAAGCAGGAAGGCCAAAAGTGTCTGGGAGTTTCATACGCCTTCCCCTCAATTTCTTAGGCGTCTTCTCAGTATCAGCTGCCTTTTCTGACATTCTCTTTTGACCCCTACTAACCTTCGTCGCTTTTGTCTTTTGTCTTTTCTGAGGAGGCGGCGTGCTAAGTTCAGCATCAATATCTGCAACAAGATCACCACTAACTGGAGTGAAAGTGGGATCTTTTGCAAGCTCTCTCGCCGCAGCCGTGCGGGCTCTATCCTCCTCAAGTGAAAGTACGTCGGGCGATTCATCTTCGGTACGCTCTGAGTCGTCATCTTCATCATCAACATCTTCAATGTTAACCGGGCCCTCACCAATCTTGGCTTTGCCTTTGCCTGAACTGGATGGTTCATCTATATTCAGCAAATCAGTATCAAGCATATCATCATCTTGTCTTGCTTCAGTATCACCCATATTGCCCGGTTCATTGGGTCCCAAAGCAACAGTGGGCCGCCCAATGTTATCATCATCCTTGAATACCTGTCTGTGAATCTGAATATCGTCCTCTGACTCACTGTCGTCATGCCTCCATCTATTACCTGGAGGTGCCACATAGTTGTCTCTCATTAGGTAGGCAAACAATCTACGACTTGGAGGATATTCTGACTTTGGCTTGTTCGTGTACTGTAACATTCTCTTCATCTCAACTTCATCAATTCTCTTTATATTAATCAGCTCTTCTACCCGTTTCACCATGTTCGGGATCTGATTGTCAAGGATCATCTGCAGAAAGCGAGGATAAACAATAAAGGCATTCTCTTTTGGCTTTCGCAGAATCACTTCCTTGAGGTGATGCATAATCATCCCAGAGAAGTTGAACGGCTTGTTCAACGTCAATGCGACTATCGCCGATGCCAAAATGTCTTTGATTGCATCGAACGTTCCTTTGCGAGGTCCGAGACACTTTAGCACCACGTGCGTCAGATACTTCATTTCTGGAGGAAGACATCCCTTTTGTAGCATCTCCTGCGCACGAACATCACCCGTATACTTCATCCGTAGGAATCCACCTCGTATCAAAATGGAATCGAAAACGATTGGATCGTCTTTATCATCACCAAATCTGAGAATCACGCGAATCATGTCTTCAGTGATAAGAACCTCCTTTCGTTGCACCGAGCTTCTGATAGTAGCTGGAATTGTGCTGACATCGACTCTAGCATTCTGATAGAATTCCTGGAGAATGTTCTTGTAAGCCGCATAGTCTGTAGATATGGCATAATATATCTTTGAGCGCTTCAAGTACTCGATGATGCCTTCAAAACGCTTGCATTCCTGCTTCTTTACAGGTCCGAGAAAGGCAAGACAGTTGTGCTTGGCCGAAGTACCGTATTGCATGATTCTGCAAGTTAAACACACCATAAATTATCAAAGACAGATCAAGGATATGAAAAACGGACAAAAATTTGGACAAAGTTTGACTAAAGTTGGTCAACAGAAGGTTATAGGCGATTAGCCACATAATCGTCTATAACTTATACACGATTAGCTCTAATCGCGTCACTGTTCATGCGATTAGTTGACAAAGGTGACCAATCGTGCTACTGTTCACACGATTAGGAAGCCTAATCGCGTGACAGTATAGACCAATTACCAAACTTGTCAAAATATTGAAATATCTTGTTTCGTGTCTGGATTTTTGTCACATGAAGTCTATAATCAACCCAACAATAAAACCCCTATGAACTATTACGCTATTATATCAGAATCAAGGGTTAATTGACGGTTTTGAAAACTAGGGTTCTTATGCTTTTAAAATTGGGGCTTTCTGATTTTGACATGATTTTGTTTAAAACTTTGTGTGATAGGATCCTAATAGTGCCGATTATCAAACCCCCATCAAGATTAATCAATAACAAACACATTTTAGTGGTAAAATGAACCGTTTTTGTCTGTTAGGGTTTCGGCACTAGTTAGACAGATTTGAGCATTCAAAACATGATATTAGATCCTATAGATTTGACGATATGATACCTGTGTGATGTGGGACAATAATCTAGGATCAAAAATAAACGGGCAAGAGTTTGTTTAGAGATCGGGTTGAGAGGGAACACGACACAGTGAACGGTTTTGAAATAATGAAAAAATATGCAAAGTGTTGTTTAAATACTATCTGCTGATCGCCTATCCAACCACACGAGTAGATGCCTAATCGCGTGAAGTAAGACACGAGTATGGCTAATCGCGTGTATCAAGACGCGTCTACCCACTGATCGCCTTTAACTCTTCTTCACACAAAATAATAGGACACTATGGCTAATCGCTTATAAAAACACACGATTGGGACACAAGTCAAGCGATTGGTAATGTAATCGCCCTATATGTCACGCGATTAGGCCACTCGTCCAAAATTACATGCGATTAGAATACCAAATGCATCTAATTTTCACACAAATTACCAAATTGCCCCTGCAGCACCAAATCTCGCATTTTTGACCCGTTAAGGTTCAAAACATGCGTTTTTCAACCCGATTTGACACGCGACTCAGATGATGACTCAGATACTTGAAAAATTTTCATTTTCTTCCCTTGTACTTGATAAAAGTACGGTTTTGACCCGGCAAAACACAAGTTTCCAATTAGTTGTCCATTTTATTTTTCGGCGTTTTATTTTTGAAGAAGTAAGATTACAATGGATTAGGATTCCAACATCGGCAATCAAGAATGATTAACTAGGCTAAACTAAGCATAAATAAAATAAAACGGGAGATCAACTAACTATACACTAACATATTTTTGCGAGTTTCAACGGTTAGGGAATCATATCAGTGTACGGACATTACTAGAACACTTATATTTTCAGTTTTTGCTTAAATTACCAATAAGCATCCTACAACAACTGTCGATATTGTTGTCCACCCTACACTTTTAATAAATATACACAATTGATCCCTCGGCTATTTTCAAATTTTCATTTTAACTCTCGTAGTCTAAAAGGATCAAAAGTCGCAATTTAATAAAAATTATAATTTTAAGTATTCACGTTTTATACTCACATCTACACCCGAGCACATATGTTTCTTGTATATCAAATGAGGCACAAAGCCTAATTTTTTTACAAGAACAATTAGTAGTTGAAGAATGTAACTTAATTTGAGTCATAAAACTCTAATCAAGTAACATAAAGAACTCTACTAAAGAGTCTTTTAATGGTTTCACTAAATTTAATTAAATTTCCATTCATCATCATATTAAATTTCATTATTTTCAACTCCCAATCACTTCAAGTCTTGACTTTATGATGCTAATTACTTTGTCCATTCATTTTCCTACCATTTGTATATAATTAATATTAAATATGATAAGAATTACTTCAAAATTAGTATAAAAACTTCATTTTTTTACACATTATCAATTCCATCACAAACCATTCAATTATACTCCAATTACACACAATGCTCTCATGTGTTCTATCATTTCTTCACTTGAAGCCCCAATTATCATCTTGTTTTCTGACGAATTTGGAAGCTTATTATTCTATTATTCAGTTTTCTTTTCTTCTTAATTGGACTAACCACATTGTAAGTTTTTCCAATTCCTTTTTGCAATACTCTTAGTTTTCATTTGTAGATCAAAAGCCCCCTGTCTGTTTGGTTGATTATAGGCTTTAAGGGCTTCAATTGAATTTCTAAGGTTAGGGTGTTCTTAGGAGTATTTGGGATTTTTTTATTTAAAATCTTTTGAACGTAAAAATTCATAACTCGGTTATTGTTGACCAAAAAAATATGAAATTTGACATGGTGATTCATTTGGCCGATTAGGAATTTTAGAACTTAGTTTTGGCATTTTATGCGTTATATAATATTTTTAGTGATTTTTATATGTTTTAATCATATTAAATTCATATTAAATCAATGATAATGCGTTTGGTCATGAAAATTGGTGGAAATATTTTTCCATTATATTAGAATAACTTTCATAACCATTTTCCTTAGTTTTGACATGTTTTCACATGTTATCATATTTTTTTTATTTTTTTTATTTTTTTTATTTTTTTTATTTGTTTTAATAAGCTTTAATCAAATAAAATTTATAAAAAATCTATTTTTTAACCTCAAAAATTTTATAAAAATTATGTTGGGAAATTCTAAGTCAGTAGGTTGATGTTTCCTAAAAACTTTTATTTTTCAAAGTGAATTTGGTTTAGTTATGATTTTGTGTAATTATTAGTGATATAAAGATAATAAAAGATTTCTTAGATATTATTTCAAATATTTTTCTGAATTAAACTTAATATTATTAACCTTAGAAAAATGCATGTGTTAGAAAAAAAATACCAACTTATATTATTTTCTTTTATAACACATGATAGTAAAAAAATCATAAATTTTCGCGATGTTCGATAAACTTAAAAACCCAAATATAGACCTAACATCCTAAGTGCCTTAGAATAGAAACCCTAGACACTTTTAAGTTTAAATACTTATTTTGGGAACACTTTAAACTTTAGGTTGAACTTTTGGATTTGCTCGCTTACGCTCGCTCACTTAGTCAAGTTACTAATTGTCGAATGTGAGTATATCTTTCCCCTTTTTACTATTTTACATTTCGGGGTGACTCATGTACTTACTATCAAGTTTCTATTTCTTTTACTAAATGCAATTCTTATGTGTGTTTGCTTGTGTTATTTTGTGTATCTATGACCTGTCAAATCATTAACCGCTGGGCGGCCTGGCATTTCAATGAATAGTACTATGGTTTATACCCTTGTGACTCTGTTGAGAGTCCTCGTCATTGCTATGTATTACATTACTACTAGCGCATACTATATATATCTGCTTTCTTCTCTTAGGGTTGATTTGACCCGGATACCACTTATTACATAATTGCAAACAGTATACGACACATGAATTGCAAAACACTTTTCTACTATATTTATTTAAACAGGGTATGCTCACCAATATAATTTTTGTATTGACCAAAATATTTTGTACATGTTTCAGGTTGTTTTGAGATGCATTCTTTAAGCTTTCGGATTTATATTTAGATTTTGATTCATTGTATTTCAATTTAGTTGGCAGTTAGAATCATTGTATTTCATTTCAATGTAATAAATTATTTAATCAATGTATTCAAATTTGCACTTTAGTCCATGAGCTATTGAACAATCGTCACTACGTGACACCTCGATGTTTCCGCCATCGGTTGGGGTGTTACAGATTGGTATCAGAGCCATGGTTATAGGGAATTTGGTTATTAGAATGCCTTTTAGCCTAGTCTATAACTAAGTTTACTTTCACGAGTCCTCTCGTGTAGATTCTTCTTATCTTTATATTTTCTTTCAAGATATTTTCGCTATGATTTCTTCTTGTTATTCCTTCGGTATTTTGCTTAGAAAAGAAGACACTCGTATTTTACAAACGAAACGATATCACCAAGTTAGGAGTGACATCCATACCTTGGTGATTAGTTTCACTCCTCTATATGTTATTTATTTTAGGAATATAACTTTGTTATAGGAGTGACATCCACACCTCAAAGAGTATTTCCTTCAGAAAGAAATTTAACCACTAAGCTGGGAGTGATATCCTTAACTTAGTGATTGGTTTCATTCCACACTAATTTTCAATTTTGAAATAACATCTTTGAGTTAGGAGTGAATTCCACATCTCAGGGATCTATTTCTACATCTCGTTTTTAATCTCGCTAAAGTTTTGAAATTCACTAATATCCTCATTTACACAATACTAATTTACACCCAGTTTAGGGAAACATATTCACTAGATTAATACACACCCTGCATACACCACGTGTCCTGAAACAAATAGCACGCTATGAGCCCAAAGAGATGCCTTAACGATCTTTATAAACAAACGATCTTTCAATGTATAAATTTCGTAAAAGGTTGACAATTAAAAGGTTTCAAGTTTACCCAGTCCAAACGGGTAACACTTAGATTTTCTCAACATTTCATAACAATTAAAAAAAATTTGACTTTTCAACCCACAAGTTAAAGAAATGTTTAAATACAGAAAATTCTATTTTTTTTTTAAAATTCGTCAAGGCATCCGGGATCATTCACAACCTTCACCTCATTTTAAATCTTGGTCTTTTAAAACACATTAGATTTACACATACTTCATGAAATGGTTTCATTTTGCATTTTATAAACTTGTATTGCATATTTTACAAGTCAAATGTAAACCCTTTTGTTTTCATATGACGTATCCAATATATGTTTTCGGAAGAAACTTGCAACTAATAATAAGCCTTATAACACCTTTCAAACTTGATATCTCGTAAACACATGAAAATGTGTAATTACGAAGATTTTTCAAATAAACCTGTTTTAAATCTAAAACACACTTCGATTCCTAAAAAAGTTATCCTCATGCATTACTACTTTTCTTTCAACTATATCACAAAGATTGAGCAAACTACGTTTTGATTAATGGAAATTTATCTTATTATACTCGCACTAATTATTAGTAGTTACTCTTGCAACACTGGTTTTTGAGCATTAAATTAACTCGTTTACGTTCATTTTGTTCAAATTGTGCGATTTACTCGATTTATGTTATACTATTCTTTCAGTCGAAATTTTATGCTATACTTATATACTTACTTGAACGCATATTTGGTATGCATATTTTCTTTCCTGTTTTGAGCAAAACCCTGTTATACTTTACATTATTTTGTTCATCATCATGGCCAACGAACATACTAGTTGATAACTCGTATGAGATCTAAGCCGGTGCCCACGTACAACTCGGATTAGAGTATTTCTTCAATCCGAGGGGAACGGTGTAAACCTCATGGTCTATCAATATGAGTGTTTAGAGTCAACGATGTGAACAAAAGTTACCGGTTAAGGGTGAACCCGAAAGGGAAGAACCTCTAACCATGTCTTATACTTACATGTTATTCTCATTACGGTTAAAGGGAAAACCCGAAAGGGAAGGACCTCTAACCATGTCATGATTAAACATTATTTCAGTACAGTGGCTATTACATATTGGTTGCACACATTTATTTCATGTTAGGGTTATGGAAAAGCATAACACCCTAGTGTAAGGTAAATCGATGATTACGGTCCGGAACGCAATCATGGGCTTACAGGTACATGAGGGTGGTGTGTGATTCTACTTAGGCTATTGGTAGACAATTAGTACGAATCCAAAGTATCGGGAGTGTGGTGGGTCAGCTGCGGTACACCCTATATATAAGCATAAACGATACTGCGGGAGCGGACTAGGAGTCTGACCAAGAACCTATCCATTACTTTATACTTATCTCTTCATTAGAACAGTGGGCTAATAGCTAGCATTTTCGATAGGAACGTTCTTACACGAGCTTCAATTCGTCTTCCTAGAATCTTTCGTTTGACCACCCACACAGAAAAATCCAACCCTGTGTACTCTTACACTCTTGGGTATTTGAATTCTTGTTGCATACTCTAATAAAGTTCAGTTAGAAATCTTTATAAAGTAGGGGAGACTGCTTCATTGGTATCTCTGCCCTCACCAATTACACATCCCCAAAACCTTTCTCATTTAAATACTCAACTTCTTAACCTCAGGTCAACTTTCAAAGATTTTGAAACTTTTATTTTGGATATTAGACAACTACTTAATTTTTTTCTTTCAAAACATGACGAATGCAATTATTATTATTATTATTATTATTATTATTATTATTATTATTATTATTATTATTTTACAACATCTTTTGTTTCATAAAAACCCCCACTTGAAGGGAATTTCGGGACGAAATTTTTTTAAAGTAGGGGAGACTGTGACAACCTACACCCTACACTTTTAATAAATATACACAATTGATCCCTCGGCTATTTTCAAATTTTCATTTTAACTCTCGTAGTCTAAAAGGATCAAAAGTCGCAATTTAATAAAAATTATAATTTTAAGTATTCACGTTTTATACTCACATCTACACCCGAGCACATATGTTTCTTGTATATCAAATGAGGCACAAAGCCTAATTTTTTTACAAGAACAATTAGTAGTTGAAGAATGTAACTTAATTTGAGTCATAAAACTCTAATCAAGTAAGATAAAGAACTCTACTAAAGAGTCTTTTAATGGTTTCACTAAATTTAATTAAATTTCCATTCATCATCATATTAAATTTCATTATTTTCAACTCCCAATCACTTCAAGTCTTGACTTTATGATGCTAATTACTTTGTCCATTCATTTTCCTACCATTTGTATATAATTAATATTAAATATGATAAGAATTACTTCAAAATTAGTATAAAAACTTCATTTTTTTACACATTATCAATTCCATCACAAACCATTCAATTATACTCCAATTACACACAATGCTCTCATGTGTTCTATCATTTCTTCACTTGAAGCCCCAATTATCATCTTGTTTTCTGACGAATTTGGAAGCTTATTATTCTATTATTCAGTTTTCTTTTCTTCTTAATTGGACTAACCACATTGTAAGTTTTTCCAATTCCTTTTTGCAATACTCTTAGTTTTCATTTGTAGATCAAAAGCCCCCTGTCTGTTTGGTTGATTATAGGCTTTAAGGGCTTCAATTGAATTTCTAAGGTTAGGGTGTTCTTAGGAGTATTTGGGATTTTTTTTATTTAAAATCTTTTGAACGTAAAAATTCATAACTCGGTTATTGTTGACCTAAAAAATATGAAATTTGACATGGTGATTCATTTGGCCGATTAGGAATTTTAGAACTTAGTTTTGGCATTTTATGCGTTATATAATATTTTTAGTGATTTTTATATGTTTTAATCATATTAAATTCATATTAAATCAATGATAATGCGTTTGGTCATGAAAATTGGTGGAAATATTTTTCCATTATATTAGAATAACTTTCATAACCATTTTCCTTAGTTTTGACATGTTTTCACATGTTATCATATTTTTTTTATTTTTTTTATTTGTTTTAATAAGCTTTAATCAAATAAAATTTATAAAAAATCTATTTTTAACCTCAAAAATTTTATAAAAATTATGTTGGGAAATTCTAAGTCAGTAGGTTGATGTTTCCTAAAAACTTTTATTTTTCAAAGTGAATTTGGTTTAGTTATGATTTTGTGTAATTATTAGTGATATAAAGATAATAAAAGATTTCTTAGATATTATTTCAAATATTTTTCTGAATTAAACTTAATATTATTAACCTTAGAAAAATGCATGTGTTAGAAAAAAAATACCAACTTATATTATTTTCTTTTATAACACATGATAGTAAAAAAATCATAAATTTTCGCGATGTTCGATAAACTTAAAAACCCAAATATAGACCTAACATCCTAAGTGCCTTAGAATAGAAACCCTAGACACTTTTAAGTTTAAATACTTATTTTGGGAACACTTTAAACTTTAGGTTGAACTTTTGGATTTGCTCGCTTACGCTCGCTCACTTAGTCAAGTTACTAATTGTCGAATGTGAGTATATCTTTCCCCTTTTTACTATTTTACATTTCGGGGTGACTCATGTACTTACTATCAAGTTTCTATTTCTTTTACTAAATGCAATTCTTATGTGTGTTTGCTTGTGTTATTTTGTGTATCTATGACCTGTCAAATCATTAACCGCTGGGCGGCCTGGCATTTCAATGAATAGTACTATGGTTTATACCCTTGTGACTCTGTTGAGAGTCCTCGTCATTGCTATGTATTACATTACTACTAGCGCATACTATATATATCTGCTTTCTTCTCTTAGGGTTGATTTGACCCGGATACCACTTATTACATAATTGCAAACAGTATACGACACATGAATTGCAAAACACTTTTCTACTATATTTATTTAAACAGGGTATGCTCACCAATATAATTTTTGTATTGACCAAAATATTTTGTACATGTTTCAGGTTGTTTTGAGATGCATTCTTTAAGCTTTCGGATTTATATTTAGATTTTGATTCATTGTATTTCAATTTAGTTGGCAGTTAGAATCATTGTATTTCATTTCAATGTAATAAATTATTTAATCAATGTATTCAAATTTGCACTTTAGTCCATGAGCTATTGAACAATCGTCACTACGTGACACCTCGATGTTTCCGCCATCGGTTGGGGTGTTACAGATTGGTATCAGAGCCATGGTTATAGGGAATTTGGTTATTAGAATGCCTTTTAGCCTAGTCTATAACTAAGTTTACTTTCACGAGTCCTCTCGTGTAGATTCTTCTTATCTTTATATTTTCTTTCAAGATATTTTCGCTATGATTTCTTCTTGTTATTCCTTCGGTATTTTGCTTAGAAAAGAAGACACTCGTATTTTACAAACGAAACGATATCACCAAGTTAGGAGTGACATCCATACCTTGGTGATTAGTTTCACTCCTCTATATGTTATTTATTTTAGGAATATAACTTTGTTATAGGAGTGACATCCACACCTCAAAGAGTATTTCCTTCAGAAAGAAATTTAACCACTAAGCTGGGAGTGATATCCTTAACTTAGTGATTGGTTTCATTCCACACTAATTTTCAATTTTGAAATAACATCTTTGAGTTAGGAGTGAATTCCACATCTCAGGGATCTATTTCTACATCTCGTTTTTAATCTTGCTAAAGTTTTGAAATTCACTAATATCCTCATTTACCAAATACTAATTTACACCCAGTTTAGGGAAACATATTCACTAGATTAATACACACCCTGCATACACCACGTGTCCTGAAACAAATAGCACGCTATGAGCCCAAAGAGATGCCTTAACGATCTTTATAAACAAACGATCTTTCAATGTATAAATTTCGTAAAAGGTTGACAATTAAAAGGTTTCAAGTTTACCCAGTCCAAACGGGTAACACTTAGATTTTCTCAACATTTCATAACAATTAAAAAAAATTTGACTTTTCAACCCACAAGTTAAAGAAATGTTTAAATACAGAAAATTCTATTTTTTTTTAAAATTCGTCAAGGCATCCGGGATCATTCACAACCTTCACCTCATTTTAAATCTTGGTCTTTTAAAACACATTAGATTTACACATACTTCATGAAATGGTTTCATTTTGCATTTTATAAACTTGTATTGCATATTTTACAAGTCAAATGTAAACCCTTTTGTTTTCATATGACGTATCCAATATATGTTTTCGGAAGAAACTTGCAACTAATAATAAGCCTTATAACACCTTTCAAACTTGATATCTCGTAAACACATGAAAATGTGTAATTACGAAGATTTTTCAAATAAACCTGTTTTAAATCTAAAACACACTTCGATTCCTAAAAAAGTTATCCTCATGCATTACTACTTTTCTTTCAACTATATCACAAAGATTGAGCAAACTACGTTTTGATTAATGGAAATTTATCTTATTATACTCGCACTAAGTCAGCATCACTAAATGCGATGAGGTCAAACTTATCGTCATTAGGGTACCAAAGACCTTTGGTCGGACAACCCTTTAGATAACGTAAGATCCTCTTCACAGCAACCAGGTGGGACTGTTTCGGCCTTGACTGGTATCTTGATAGTAAGCATGTCGCGAACATTATGTCAGGTCTTGATGCAGTGAGGTACATGAGAGCCTATCATAGCTCGATAGAGAAAAGGATCAACGGTTTGTCCTTTCTCGTCAGGCCCGATCCCGTGATTGGTCTGAATCGGTGTGCCTACTGGAGTAGAGTCTTCCATCTGGAACCGGCTCAAGATGTCAGCAACATATTTTGTCTGGTGGATGAAGATCCCCGACTCTTGTTGTTCTACTTGTAGACCGAGGAAGAATTGCATCTCCCCCATCGAGCTCATCTCAAATTTGTCCTGCATAAGTTTTTCGAATTCCCTGCACATGACATCATTAGTAGACCCAAAAATAATATCATCAACATAAACCTGTACCAGAAGACGATCACCACCCTTTTCCTTGGTGAATAAGGTGCAGTCCACGAGTCCACGTTTGAACCCGTTGGATATCAGATAGTTGCTAAGCATTTGATACCATTCACGCGGTGCCTGATGGAGTCCGTACAACGCTTTGTTCAATTTGTAGACTTTTTCGCGATGCAGCGGATCCTCAAAACCCGGTGGCTGAGCAACATACACCTCTTCCTTCACGACACCATACAGAAAAGCACTTTTCACGTCCATTTGATACACCTTAAACCGTTTGTACGAAGCGTAAGCTAAGAACATCCGGATAGCTTCAAGGCGCGCAACTGGAGCGTATACTTCGTTGTAATCTATTCCTTCGATTTGACGGAAGCCGAGGACAACTAATCGAGCCTTGTTTCTTATAATCACCCCGCGGTCATCCCGTTTACACTTGTAGACCCACTTTGTTCCAATCTTTTTCGAGCCTGGAGGTAAGTCAACTAAGTCCCACACTCCTAGCTTTTGGAACTGCTGAAGTTCGGCTTGCATAGCTTCAATCCATGGTTCTTCCCTTAGTGCCTCTTGCACAGTTCTTGGTTCAGTTTGCGAAACATACAAGGCGAAGGACCAATCGTTCTGATGACCTGCTTTTCTGATTTCCGAATAGAGTGCCAGAGTACCTGTATTGTCACTTGAACTAGCATTTCTGAGCTGACTGCGTGTCATGACTCTGCTAGTCGGATTACCAATCACATTTTGCATCGGATGAGTGTCGTGAATCCGAGATTCCGGATGTGCCGGCACTGGATCATCCGAATGCAAATTAAGGTTCTCCAAACCTTGAGATAGATTTGTCTCAGCTGCGCTTGAACTAGAGGGAGCAGCGGGTTGCATATTAAAACCGGAGAGATCGATCCGAAGACCTATCCCTGGAGCTGCTGAAGAAGAAGGACCAGCTTGATTGTTTCCTGTCGGATTAACTGGAGCTGTAGTGGTAGATTCACCATTTCCAGCTTGTTCCTCAGTGAGAGTTTCATGAGACTCTGCAAAATCGTCGTCGGAAGATGAAGATTCGAGAACCTCTGCTGACGCTTCCTGAAAAACTTCCTCAACTTCTGCTGCTGCGGTTTTATCAGGGGGACCCGTGGATGCAGAGGCATCAGATGGAGCAGGCGCAGGTGCATTAACCACGATCGGACGCATTAGCGGAGAGCTAGCTGCGTTTTCACATTCGTAATACATTTGCGCTACAGCATCGTCCACCAAATTTTCCACGTTGAAAGAATCAAATAGGCTCTTATAGTCGAACAACCAATCAGGTCCAACACCAGGTGCATTGGCAGTATAACGCTGAACATCGACATTAAGCCAATCTTCAACGTTGTTGGTTCTTTTGTTGTACACTCTTTTGTTGGGAGTGCTGTAACCAACAAAGAAACCTTCTTCTGCCTTTGCACCAAACTTCCCATCGGGATGTATCATGGTGCATGGAGCTCCGAAAGGTTCCAGAAACTCTAAGTTCGGTTTCCTTCGGTTCAGAAGCTCGTAAGAGGTTTTTCCAAGCTTCTTTACCGTTAGAACCCTATTCAGAGTATAACACGCGCAGTGAACTGCCTCGTTCCAGAAGATCACAGGCAAGTTCGAGTCTGCGAGCATAGTTCTGGCTGCCTCAATAAGAGTCCGATTCTTTCTTTCTGCAACCCCGTTTTGCTGAGGAGTGTATGGCGCTGTGAATTCATGATGAATACCCTTTTCTGCACATAACGCCTCCATAGCGTGATTCTTGAACTCTGTTCCGTTATCGCTTCTGATCCTACGGATCTTTAGCTGATATATATTTTCCAATTTAGTAACAGATTCTTCAAGTAATCAAAAGTTTCACTCTTGTGCTTCATGCACACAACCCAAGAAAACCTAGAATAGTCATCCGTAACCACTAAGCAGTATGAGTCACCGTTCTTGCTCTTTCGATTGACTGGGCCAAACAGGTCCATGTGCAGTCGTTCGAGAGGTAGACTAACTGAGTTTGTCTTCTTAGGCTTGTGAGACTTTCTTTTCTGCTTCCCTTTCTTGCATGAGACACAGACATCGTTTAAATGAAAATTCTTAACAGAAACACCTTCCACTAGTTGGTTCTGGACCAGATGGTTCATTTTCCTCAAGTGGATGTGCCCCATTCGTCTGTGCCACATTATCGATTCCTTCTCTGTCGCCTTTGACAGAAAACAAGTGACTTGTCCTTTCGCTGTCATTGCTCGGCTCATGTCCAGGACGTATAAGTTGTTGACCCTGGGAGCTGAGATCATGACCCACTCTTTCGGTATTTTGAATCCAGGCTTCAGAATGAAACATGCGTTGTCATCAAAGAACACAGTGAACTTCTTGTCACATATCTGCGAAACGCTCAGCAAGTTGTGGTCTATCTGTTTAACAAAGCTTATCTTTTCAAAGCTTACAATACCGTTGCTCATACTTCCTTCCTTTGTTATATAACCCCCTTTATTACCAGCAAAGGCAACGTACCCCCCATTGATATTCTTTATGTCAAAAAGCAGGGATAAATTGCCTGTCATGTGCCCTGAAGCTCCACTATCAACAATCCATAGGCTGCTGATAAGGCCCTGTGGAACTCCCTGCACAAACATTCAAAGTTCAGTGGTTAAGGGGGACCCAAGCCTTCACGGTCTTGGGTCTACCAACTTCATCTAACATCGGAAAGTCAACCCATCTCCCATTTGGTGTTGGAGTTGTTTCCGATGGTACAGCAGTGCCTTTTCCAGCAGATGACTCTCCTACTTTGGTTGGTGACTTGGGTCTCCAAATCTGTTCAGGTTTCTTTGGCTTGGGCTTCTTCTTTGCCTGTGGGCTAGAAGGTCCAGCCTTGGATTCCTTTGGAGGAGCAGATTTTGGATCCACTTCAGAATTAACTGTGCGTGGAGCAGCTTTGGGGTTGCCCTGCGGTTTAGCTGCAGCCTTTGCTGGTGGCTTAGGCGCTGCTTCAACCTTTGGAGGAACAGTGCCCCCCCTCAGCTGTGGACCCCTGCCATCAACTGGCTTTTGGTTCATAGCAATTTTGTTGCGGTTATCATAAACAACCTGCTTTCCCTTTTGTTTCTCTGAGAGTTGCTTGGATTTGCTAGAACTGGGAGGATCATCCACTTTGATCCTTTCTCGTCTCAATTCAGGGCACGCAGCAACTAAATGCCCACGTTCCCCGCACTTGTGACAGGATCTATATTCTTCAAACTTAGGAGATTCAGGTTTGATCTCCTTTTTGTTTCTTTTGTTAGATGGAACGGCAAATGAGTTTTTATGTTTTGGATCCTCAAGACATCTTCTTTGCTGATCGACTTGAGGATCATCATTTCTTTCAGTGCCGCTCGATCTAACGAACTCAGTTACATGCTTTTTCGGACCGTTTCTTTGAGCTTGATTTTGAGGATTAACGGTGTTCGACTTTTGATTTTTCTTGTTATTTTCATTAGGCTGATTTCCCTGATCCTTTCTACCTTTACCCTTACCCTTGTTTTTACTCCAGGTTTCCTTTTCTACGGTAATGACAGATTCTTGCCAAATTTTGGCAACAAGACCAGGGGCGATACATCTGAGAGGGACTTCCTCATCAGCATACACCCTTTCAGACCCTTTTAACTTATAGAACACCTTACTCCTCCTACCATCCTCGGTTTGCACTTTCGGTTCCAGTTCACTCAAGGTTTCAGTGGTAATGATATGATTCTCAAGAGGAACATCTATAGTTTTGACCGGTGCATACCTAGGAGGTTCATCGAGCTCATCATCCGAAGTGTCAGTGTCATATACACTGATATCATCAGCTTTCTCACACAAATTGACAGCTTTAGCAGGAGTAGCAACCTTAGTGACTTCAGCAGGTTTAGCTGCTTTAGTAACCTTGGCCGCCTCTGCAGCTTTTGCTGCCTCGGCTGCCACGTCCACAAGTTCCTCCTTCGGCAAGACATCAAAATTGTGATTTTCGAATCTCACCGGAGGTGGACATTGAGAGTATTTGGGACTGGTGGAGAAGCCTTCCTTGTCAGAGTGTTCAACTATGTGATCAAGGACATACTTGCAGTTTAAATAACTCTCAAGCTTTTTCCTGATCTTTTCATAGTCACAGTTAACAATGGCCAATTGTTTCTTAGTGTCTTCGACCTCATTGATGTAATTATTTATAGCAATCTGTTTGTTAGCTAAGGTTTTTGACAGTTCAGAAACATCCTTTTTATAATTTTCAATTGTACTAAGAAAATTTTTCTCCTTTTGTCTCAAGGAATCAATTGACCTTTGCAACGGACCAACATCAGCTTTTAAATTCAGATTTTCTTCAGTTAATTCTTTAATTCTGAATTTCAACTGATTACACTCTACACAATCTGATTTTGAATCAGAAGAAGAACTTACCTTGTTCGACGATTCAGTAATGGCCATCAATGCATAATGAGCTGCTGTCTTCTGAGCTCCAAAGAATTCGCCGTAGTTCTTCTCCGAGCAGTCAGCATCCACAAGAAACGATCTTTTAGCGATCAATGCATCTGCTTCAGCTAACAGATCCTCCAAATCTTCTCCACTATCAGAATCGCACTCCGAGTCACAGTCAGACACCTCGGTTTCAGAAGTGATGATGTCAGACTGACTCGAAGTTTCTTCAACTTCGGCTGGTGCTTCAGACGCTTGTTGAGCAAAACAAGCTGCACCACCTTGAGGAGCTTCATCTCCGATGATCAGATGGTTCCAGTTATAGCCTTCATCAGCTTGAATAACCATGGCTTGACCTTGATTGTTGTTTGCAGGCGGCCTCTGGTTCTGATTCTGGTTGTTGACTGGGACAATAGCACGCTCAGTATTAGGTTGACCCTGAGCTTGCTGTCTCTGATTCTGATTAGCTCTGTTGTTGTTGAAGGGATTCTGATGTCCTTGCTGCTTAGGTCGGTCACATTCCCTTGCAAAATGCCCTTTTGTGCCACAGTTGTAGCATGTGACCTTTGTTTTGTCAAACCCAAACATGGTGTTATTATTGATCAAGACATCTCTCCTTCCCGTCCTGTCCATGTATTCCTTTGCCCTTCTCACCACGCTCGCGAAGTGCCATTGTATGTCGATCAGATCCATGTCGTCCTTATCAATCTGCGAGTAATCCTCCTGTGTAAGATGAGGATTCCCGATCTGTCCGCAACCAGTCCACTATAGGAGTTTACCAAAGTCGACAGTAGAGCCATGTGTTCTTGAGCTAGCTCTATAGTCACCTTTCCTAAACCCGCAGTGTTCAGCTGCTTTGGGACTGTATTGGTCTGATAGCCACCTTGATTAGAACTAGAAGCACCTCCATATCCACCATAACTTGTAGTTGGAGCCCCGCCAAAACCTGCAGAAGAGGGTCCACTAAAGTTTGCAGTTGCCTGCGCTGGTGCTGCAAGATGAGAAAACGGGTTAACACCAAACTGGTTAGCATTATAATTCAAAGGATACGGGTTTGGTCCAAAAGGATATGTAGGAGGAGGAACATCAGCTGGGGGACCATAATTGTCGAAAGCATAAACTGGGTCTGGATTAACCACAAAAGCAGTTTGTGGTTTGGTACCACCCACACTGGTGTCCTGAAGAGGATTCCCATAATAGATGCTGGGATTCTGTGGAATGAGCGCCTTGTTTGCTCTCCTGATCTCCTCTATCTCCTTGTTTTCCAGCTCGGTAATGAACTCGTTGATGGAGAGAGTCTGATATGCATTGTTTGACTTTAGAATATCCAACCATTGATGCCAGTGAGGAGGTAGCGCCTCAGCAAATCTTTCTACAAGGTCTGCAGATGAATATAAGACCCCGTACTGATACATTTCTGACATCTGATGGTAGTATCTAGCCGTCAAATCCCTCAGAGATTCGTTCCCTATAGCATTGAAGTTCTCGAACTCCTTCTTGAGCTGATCCATTTTAACCTTTCGCGTCTTCATATTACCCTCATTTCGCTCAGCCAAGGCTAACCAAAGCATCTGTGATGTTGTGCACTGAGCGAATTGATGAAGGATGTCCTTTGGAAGAGCTTGCTTCAATGCCGCCATCGCCTTCTTCTCATAGTTGTATTTCTTTCTCTGATCTTCATTCATGTCTTCAATTGAGATCGGAGTAGTGGAATTCTCAACCAACGGTCGACTGTACCCTGTCTCGATAGCTGACCATACAAGACCGTCGATGCCCTCGACATACGTCTGAAATCTGCCCTTCCAACCATGGTAGTCGGACATGTACTGCAGCTTCGGTGCCCTGTTAGAACTACCCGTCTCTAAGTCACTCATGAGTACGGAAGACAGATGATTTGTCTGAGAGTTTGCAGCAGCCGCGAGTGCCCACGGATTCGTGTTCACCATTTGCTGTTGAGCAGCTAGCGCCCACGGATTGATTCCGGCAACATTCGCTTGCATTTGCGATTGCTGCATCCGTTGCGCGTTTCGTTCTGCTGAGAACTGCCAAGGGTTCGTGGGTACGTTAGATTGGTTGTTCATTTGTTGATTATACTGAGGTCTCGGTTGACTCAGATGTCCCCACGGGTTCGCCATATGTTAAGTTATGATAATAGTCCGATACTTAATCAAATTTTATGTTTCAGAACCTTTCAGGCGATTAGGTTTATAATTGTATAAGTTATAGGCGATTATATGACTGATCGTGTAAACAGTAGAGCAATTAGGGCTGATCGCTAGTTTTTATATGCGATTAGGGTTTTGGACTGACGTGAGTAGGGTAGGCGATTAGGGCTAATCGCTATTAAGCAATTAGGCCTAATCGTATGAAGGAACTGGCGATTAAGTGCTAATCGCGTATAATTGAAGGCGATTAGGGGCTGATCGCTAGTAAAACCCTAATCGTGTGAAATGTTTAGGCGAGTAGGACTGCGTAATCGCCTGATCTGATCTGTAGCCGCACTTTTGCTCAAAAATCACCTATTTTGCCTCAAAATCTTATCTAAAACATTATATTTTGATCCCAAATGATTAGACAAGTTACCAAAACAGTTTTAGAGCAAACCCTAATAAAAAACACTTGCTTTTAACCGTAAACACACACCAAGATATTGAAAAAGATGGGTTTTTGACAAAAACTCAAAGTTTCAAAATAAGAATAGGTTTTTGCTTAAAAATCTGAACTTTTACACCAAAAACAACCTGTTTTTGCTCGTTTTTGTTATTAAAACACCCGTGATAAGAGCCTCTGCTCTGATACCACTTGTAGGATCGAATAACGCGAAATCCAACAATCACGGGGTTTATACTAGAGGTGCGGAATCCCTCTAATATGCTTTAATAACAGATACGATAATGAAACTATGACAAACGAGTAATCACAACACACACACGGGTCAAAAGATTATCGATTAATCACTAAAACAGAGCACGAGTGTTTACAGAGATCAAATCAGACCTTACAGACCTTGGGTGGGTGTTTGGAGAGTGTGTGAGGCAAGAACTGATGATTAGGGCAATGATTGGGCCTATTTATACCTCCCGGGTACGTACAGCAGCATATATGCGATTAGCCTCACCATATGGGGCGAGTAGGGCTAATCGCCTATAAACAAGGACCAATCGCATGAACAGTGACGCGATTAGGGCCCTAATCGCGTGTAACTGTCTGCTAATCGCATGCAGCATCCCGAACACTCCAAAACGCGTACAAACGTCTCCAAACACCCCGAAACACGTCCAAACAACTGATATACTAGCCTAGGGACATCATGTACTAACAACGTGCAATCTGGAAGGGTGAGCGCCTGTATCCTGAGTTTTCTGTCTAGGCCTGGCATTTCGCATAAATCCCAATCAGACGAGGGACCCGTATGCCGACCTGGGAACTCTCGGGATGAGCATTCACTTATAGGCTAAAGTACGCCCCCACAAGTCACTAGGAAATTTCAAATACTTGAGTTAGTCAAAGTTTCCTATGGAAACAATTCCAATGTTTTATATCATTAATATTCACATATGTTTATCATTTGAAGACTCAATTTAAATCACTTGATGTTTCATATGCTATTATTTATTGATCATTCGATTTTGAGTTCCTTATCATCATTATTAAAAATTTTTTTGTTCGATATATTATCGCATTAAAGCTTACACTATTTCACTTATGCTCATGATTCTTACACTATAAGGTATTACTCGTTTTGCGTTAAAACATTTTTACCCACGACTTAAGTTTTAAACTCTGTGTTTAACTTTGATCACATCCTGATTTTAGGAATGTTGCGTCATCATACAGTTAAAAATGAACATGGTTTTTCCAAACTTATTATTTCAACTTGTTTTATACCTTCATGTTTACAAATTACTTGATCGAAGTCACAGTCTATTCTCATATACCTAATACTAATATTGTTAGAACTTCTTAGTCAGACTAAACTCATACATAAATGCCTACCTACACGATACACACTAGTACACTACTCTCTAAAACGATTAATTTGACAACTTATTCTATAAGTCTTTTCACAAAGCCTATTCGCCAAATTAGAACACACTTTTCATACACCTTGTGCCTTGAAACAAATAGTCCGCTATGAGCCGAAAGAGATGCCTTAACGATCCTGCAAATAAATGATCTTTCAATGTATAAATTTCGTAAAAGTTTGAAAATTTAAAAGGTTTCAAGTTTACCCAGTCTTAACGGGTAACACTTTGATTTTCTCAACATTTCATAACAATTAAAAATTTCTGACTTTTCAACCCACAAGTTAAAGAAATGTTTAAATACAGAAAATGTTATTTTCCAAAATTTGTCAAGGCATCTGGGATCATTCACAACCTTCACATCATTTTAAATCTTGGTCTTTCGAAACACATTAGATTTACACACACTTCATGAAATGGTTTCATCTTGTATTTTATAAACTTGCATTGCATATTTTACAAATCAAATGTAAATCTGCATGTTTTCATATAACACATCCAATATATGTTTTCGGGAGGAATTTGCAACT
Source organism: Ambrosia trifida (assembly GCA_028751855.1). Classification (NCBI taxonomy): domain Eukaryota; kingdom Viridiplantae; phylum Streptophyta; class Magnoliopsida; order Asterales; family Asteraceae; genus Ambrosia; species Ambrosia trifida. Next base: position 126,422,723 of record CM054129.1, on the reverse strand, counting down.
AATAATATACCTTATAACACTTTTCAAACTCAACTTCTCGTAAACACATGAAAATGTGTACCTACAAAATCTTTTCAAGTGAACCTGTTTTGAACATAAAACATTCTTCGGTTTCCAAAAAGTTATCCTCATACCAGTAGACTATACGTCTGTTCTGCGCACTTTCATTTACAGTAAATTTCATCATTTTTTTACACCATTCTATTTATATTTACGTTCATACATTATCTTATTATTTTTGTATTATTCTATTGTTGGTAGTTATTTTCACGCGTTATTCGCAACTATTCTCGCACTAGTTATTAATAGTTATTCTTAAAACACTAGTTTTGAACATTAATTTAACTCATTTATTTTCATTTTGTGCAAATTGTGCGATTTACTCGATTTACGTTATGCTATTCTTTCAATCGAAATTTTATGCTATACTTATATACTTACATGAACGCATATTTGGTATGCATATTTTTTTTTGTTGTGAGCAAAACCTTGTTATACTTTACATTATTTTGTTCATCATCATGGCCAACGAACATACTAATTGATAGCTCGTATGAGATCTAAGCCAGTTCCCATGTACGACTCGGTTCAGAGTATTCCTCTAACCCGAGGGGAACAGTGTAATCCTTAGAGTTTATCAATATGGTTGTTTAGAGCCCAATGATGTGAACAGAAATTTACCGGTTAAGGGTGAACCCGAAAGGTGAAGAACCCCTAATCATATCTTATACTTACACATTAATCTCATTACGGTTAAAGGGTGAACCTGAAAGGGGAAGAACCTCTAACCGCATCTTATACTTGAGCAGTATCTACTACTTAACACATTTTGATTGCATGCATTGTTTCTTGTATTACTTATGTTAGTGTTATGGAAAAGCATAGCACCCTAGTGTAAGGTAAATCGATGATTACGGTCCGGAACGCAATCATGGATTTACAGGTACATGGGGGTGGTGTGTGATTCTACTTAGGCTATTGGTAGACAATCAGTACGAGTCCAAAGTATCAGTAGTGTGGTGGGTTAGCTGCGGTACACCCTATATATAAGCACGAGCGATACTGGGGGAGCGGACTAGGAGTCTGACCAAGAACCTACCCATTACTATCTCTTTATTAGATCGTTGACTAATAGCTAGCATTTTCGATAAGAATGTTCTTACACGAGCTTCAATTCGACTTCCTAAAGTCTTTCTCTGGACCATCCACACAGAAAACACAAACTTTCAATACTCTTACACTCCCTGTTAGTCGAAATCCTGTTGCATGTCCTTAATAAAGTTCGGTCAGAAACTTCTCTAAAGTAAGGGAAGCGACTATAACATTGTCCTGCCCTCACCAGTTACATACTTTTCCCAAACCATGCTCATTATAAACTCTTAATTCTCTAACCTTGGGTTAAACTTTAAGGATTTTCAAACTCTTATTTTGGGTATTAAACAACTACTTCAAACTTTGTCAAATCATGGCTCATGCATTTTTTAAAATCTACTTGCCTTTTTACAAATGTCTTTTCTTTCATGGAAACCTTCACTTGAAAGTAATTTCGGGACGAAATTTTCTAAAGTAGGGGAGACTGTGACAACCTGCACCCTTCACTTTTCATAAATGTGCATAATTGGTTCCTCAACTATTTCAAAATTTTCATTTTTAACCCTCGTATTTTAATAGGACCAAAATTCACAATTTAATAAAATTTATAATTTTTATAAGTAAAAGTATGCACGTTTTATACTCACATCTACACCCGAGCACGTATGTTTCAGACCTTGATACTCAAAGCCCTTAATTTTCGGTCCTAAAACAACTTAGAAACAGAAGGAAACAAGTCTAGAACTTAAAATTGATTAAATTAGAAAAAAATATTTTTTTTAGCCCTCGCGGTCCGCTAAGAAAGTCTCAGTCAAAGTCCCAGTCAATGTCCTAGTCAAAGTCTTAGTCAAACAGTCA